>JANTPZ010095329.1:0-13251 GCA_025593235.1 Vachellia pachyceras | reverse complement strand
GTTTAGCCTTGGAGTTTGAGAAGAAGACGCATAACCGTGGGCCCAAGCCCATGTTCTATTCGGACCAATCTGCTCCACTTGAAGTTTCGCCCAGAGCCTAAGAGGAAATGCAAAAGTCTGCTCCAGGTGGGGACACAACACGAGGCCGAGCAAGCTTCTTCTCTGGTTCCTCGTTCATGCCTCCACCACAGCCCCTCCCATAGCATCCACCTACGTCAATACCGCCGACGACACAACCCTGGGACGAGGCTAGGCAGCAGAGAAGGGATAGAGGACTTTGCTACCGGTGTGGGGCACCCTTTAGACCAGGCCACCGTTGCTCGGGTTCATTCTCGCTGCTGGAAGTCGGCGACTCTGTTCAAGCTACCATAGAACCTGTCAAGGATGCCCACATGGAGCCTCCTTTCCAGCCTTGAGGATAAGTCGGTTTTGAAGGGAGGGAGTAATGATATAATGCCGTAGGCTTTGCATCTGTTTTAATTAATTATTGGCTCCGTTTGTTTTGCCCGTTTGCACAACGGGTGCGCTTACCGAGACACTTTTCCTCTCACATAAACTGTCTCGGAATCTGTGTCCGTTTTCTCAACGGACTATCCAAACGGAGCCATTATGTTTTTAATTAATTATTGTTATTAAGTTGTGCTAGCAAGATAAAAGAAGCACTAACAGGTGGTTAGGAAGTGGTGGTCTCAATCATGCGTAGTGGTCCTAGAATGTAGGAAGTAGTTGTGTCTTTATTGTTCTATATATAGTGTGGCCTGTTGTAACCGAGGGATATCAATGAAGAAATGAATGAATGAATGAATTTGGTTCCTTAAGTGTGGAGATTCTCCTGGGCTTCTACTGTCTATCAAGTGAGATACTTGCTTGAAAGAGAGATAAGAAATTTGTTTCTGGTTTCTAATCCTATTTCACCTAGTCGCATACCTGTGACTCTAACAGACATGGAAGCATGCTATAACTGTCATGGCCCAATATGACACTTGTAATAGAAAACTTGCCAGGTTATTGGCCCTTTTAACAGAAATGAAAGTCTGTAAAATTATATATACATATATACATATTTAAACACTAAAGAATGAAAATAACCCCCAACACAAAATAGCAAAGTCTTTTCAAGGAATAATAATATTAACAAAGGCCTGACTGAAAATTAAATCATTGTTAATTGTAACATCCCATCAAAGAAAAAAAACAGAGAGGGTGGCAGACCTTGCGTGATGGAAAGGGAGAGAGGTTGAGTGAGGGAGAGATGTTGAGTGAAGAAAAAGTGAAAAAAAGAAGCATGCATGGGATTTCAATTGTGGGGGTACAAACATACACACTCTCCCACAACACATACACACCCATTTGCAGAGAAGGGAGGAGCGACGGGAAAGGGAGAGGAAGAGAGGGGGGTGCTAGAGAGAGAGAAGAGAGAGAGAGAAGTATTTTCTAGGGTAAAGGTTCTACTTCTGAGATTATTTAGGTAAGTAAAATGAGTTATTTTCAGTAAACTTTCTTTATAAAAGTTATTCTAAATATTTTTCTCTTTCTAACGGTAGTATTATGTTGGTTGGAGAATATTTTTTAATTTTGATATTTTCTAGTTGGAATTTTATTACTAGAAAATCTTATATTAGTAAAGTGATTTATATTATTAATTTCTGCCCAACAGAACAAGAAATGCCCAACAAACCGAAGGTACAGAACAAGAAATGCCCAAGAAACCAAAGATAAACTATCAGGATGCTTATTCTTAACACAAGATAAATCCAGATGAAATCCCAATCGAAGAGAAACAAAATAATTACTCCCAATATCTGTTGCTGCAAGTAACAGAGTATCAAATCAGATTTCAAAAATACACACTAAATAAAGACTTGCCAGACGGAAAGAGAGAGCTTGAGGTCGGAACGAGAAATAAATCGACGGAAAGAGAGAGCAAAGAGAAGCTGGCGTGCGTCATTTCATGATAATATGTAAATGCAGTGTTCTTTTTTTTTTGTCTTGAGGAAATGCAGAGTTCTGATTCATAACTCTGGTATAGTGTTACTGTTGTTGATTTATTTTTTAATTTAACGTTTAATTTATGTGATTTGACTGTCATACCTTCCCTCCCTTCTTCTCTTTGCCCGCTGGACTTTGGGAAAGTAAAAGGGAGTTGTCTTCTTTGGATCATTAACACTGCAGTTAAGTCTAGCTAGCGCCATTCTGAAAACTCTTCCGTCCTTCTCGCCTGCTGAACTGCACTGTCTAGCTAAAACACTTCCCCTCCGTGAAAACTCTTCCCCTCCCTGAAAACTCTTCTACACTTCCATTCTTCTTGCCTGCTCAACTACATTAAGGTTATGGATGCTAATGGAGCTCTTGCTTTTGTTGCTTTTATGGGATCTCTTTTTGGTCTAGCCCTTGTTTGCCTTCTGATTATATTGGCATTTGCTTACGGTAGGTGTACTCCAAGGCTGTGTACTCCAAGGCTGTGTTGATATGGTAAGTTGTGATCCCCGGTCTCGTGCCCCCACTAGGAATGCACCCCTCCCATTCCCATGCCCCATCAGTTAGGCACCTCCTCACCAGTGATTTTTATGCTTTTACTTCCCCCTCTCTTCACCCCATGGATCTGGGGTCAGAAGGATGTGTTGAGGCCGGAAGTTGTGATACCCAATCCCGTACCTCACTAGTGGCGCACCCCTCCCCTTCCCAATCCCATTCCTTACCAGCCAGGCACCCCCTCACCTGTGATTATTATGCTTTTACTTCCCCCTCTCTTTACCCCATGGATCTGGGGTCAGAGAAGAGTTTTATCTGGCAAGCTGTTCAAGTGAAGTGGCATCACAGCCTCAGATGAGGAAAATATATCTCCAAGTGCCTCCTTTGGTTGCAGCTTATTTGTTCAGAATTCATCTCACCCATTGAAAGATTTCAAGGAGTTGATGATGGAGGTGATTTCTTATCAAAATATACAATCAAGTGATAAGTTGGAGAGTCTCCTTGGTCGCTACCTTGAAATCAACAGACCAAAACACCATGAATTTATAATCTTTGCATTTAATGAAGCTATTACTGAGTTGTTCTGTCGTAAGTTTGAGTATGCTAAGACTTGATTTGCTTATTAAGAATTATGTTATTGAATATTGTTTTAGAGTAGTGTTGCTGCTTGAAATTATATGGTTAACAAACTTATCATTCTTCTTAGAATATTACAAGTTTGATCCTTTTTAAAGCTACTCATTTCGTTCTTTGCAAGTGCTGATAGATGATGCTTGAAGAATGCCCGAGCACCATCTATTGCACTTGCAAAGAAGGAAATGAGTAACCTTAAAAAGGATCAAACTTGTAATATTCTAAGAATGATAAGTTTGTTAACCATATAATTTCAAACAGCAACACTACTCAAACAATATTCAATAACATAATTCTTAATAAACAAATTAAGTCTTAGCATACTCAAACTTACGACAGAACAACTCAGCAATAGCTTCATTAAATGCAAAGATTATAGTGTTCTGGTATGTTGATTTCAAGGTAGCGACCAAGGAGACTCTTCAACTTATCACTTGATTGTATATTTTGATAAGAAATCACCTCCATCATCGACTCCTTGAAATCTTTCAATGGGTGAGATGAATTCTGAACAAATAAGCTGCAACCAAAGAAGGCACTTGGAGATATATTTTCCTTATCTGAGGGCTGTGATGCCACTTCACTTGAACAGCTTGCCCAGATAAAACTCTTCTCTGACCCCAGATCCATGGGGTGAAGAGAGGGAGAAGTAAAAGCATAATAATTACAGGTGAGAGGGTGCCTGGCTGGTAAGGAATGTGATTGGGAAGGGGAGGGGTGCACCACTAGTGAGGTACGGGATTGGGTATCACAACTTTCGGCCTCAACACATCCTTCTGACCCCAGATCCATGGGGTGAATAGAGGGGGAAGTAAAAGCATAAAAATCACTGGTGAGGAGGTGCCTTACTGATGGGGCATGGGATTGGTAATGGGAGGGGTGCATCCCTAGTGGGGCACGGGACCGGGGATCACAACTTACCGTATCAACACAACCTTGGAGTACACCACTTTCCAAGGCGGTAGCGGTCAGACCCTTTTGCCTACCGTAAGCAAATGCCAATATAATCAGAAGGCAAACAGGGGCCTAACCAAAAAGAGATCCCATAAAAGCAACAAAAACAAGAGCTCCATTAGCATCCATAACCTTAATGTAGTTGAGCAGGCGATAAGAATGGAAGTGTAGAAGAGTTTTCAGGGAGGGGAAGAGTTTTCACGGAGGGGAAGTGTTTTAGCTAGACAGTGCAGTTCAGCAGGCGAGAAGGAAGGAAGAGTTTTCAGAATGGCACTAGCTAGAACTGCAGTGTTAATGATCCAAAGAAGACAGCTCCCTTTTACTTTCCCAAAGTCCAGCGGGCAGAGAGAAGAAGGGAGAGAAGGTATGACAGTCAAATCACATAAATTAAACGTTAAATTAAAAAATAAATCAACAACAGTAACACTATACCAGAGTTATGAATCAGAACGCTGCATTTCCTCAAGACAGAAAAAAAAGAACACTGCATTTCCCCGCTACAATATAAGCAACAAGGCATTCAGAAATTAGAAATAAAAATTAGTGGCCAACATTGGCCATCATAAGATGACTTAACATTACAAGAAAGATGGAAAAAAAGGGCAAACATCTTACTAGACAAGTGTGCTTTCGTGATGGATGAATGTCAATAGAGTGCACAATCCCAGCGGTCATTTTTTGATCCCTGCAACATTACCATCTGGTGAAAATCTTTCCGGACGTCAGCTTACAATGGCAAAGTTTTGACATATACAATACACTTATTTTTGTAATAATGGGTATATCATACCAAACAAACGCACTTTACAGGTTTAAAACTTGTAGATATTTCATGGTACATCACACCACAATGATTAGGCCTTAAACTTCCTACAACCTCACCAATGAATCACACCAAGAAGCTTTACTAGATATATCTCTAGAATCTACATATTATTTAAGAACAGAAGTAATACACAAAGTAGTGGTACTTTCAATCATTGTAACGGGAATGTGGCTCATCATAATTATAATTGCTTGCTTACAGAAGCTCCCTTTCTTCTATTGTATACATACAACAAGACTACCAAATGATTCAGCCTGCATGAAAAATGTCCAAAACGAAAACCAGATGCAGGGAGGATGACATGACCCTTGATGGAAAATGCCAGTAAGCCACTGAAAAATTTGCTCACCAGTTACCCTTAAACTGCGAAACCGGTCCGCCGGGTTTTCTCTGGTCCCACCAATGAAGGCTGAATCCATATCCACCGGTGGCAAACTCCACCGGCGACGCCCACTTAGCTGTCGTGTAGGACACCAGGCCACTGCTATCAAAAACCTAACAGTGACTAAATTCACCCTCCCATCTTCCGCAACACTCCACCCCACCATCCATAAGATCAATGGATGAAATCATTCCCCTATGCAGTTCATTCCCGGCACTGAAACTTCTGATTCCAGAGACGCATCAGTGGAATTAGAGAACAGGAAGTGCAGAGAACCAGCAAAAGTTGAGGCAACAATGACGGGTTTCTGAAGGAACTGAGGTTTTGAGGGAAGAGACTCTGGAAGGTGAAATCCATGACGAATGAGGTTCTAAGGATGCAGAATTTGGTTTAAAAGAGTGAATCTCGACGGAAGTATCAGAATCGGAATCAAATGAAGCAAGAACCGCAAATCGATCGAATAGAGATAGCGGCGGGAACCAACGAACTGCGTCGACATATTTATATTGAGGAAGCCTCTGGATTTCTGGACAACGGTCCTAATGAGAAGGCGGGTAGTAGGAAGGTGGTGGCTGAATTGACCTATTTAATTGTATTTACTCAAAAGCCCCTGAATTAAGGGGAAATAACGTACTATTCTTTTACAGTAATTTTAAGTTTTTAACAGTAATCTTTGCTCTAAGGGAATTACTTCAATTTATAAAAAAGAAGTGTAATTATCTAAAAGTCTAAAAATAATTTAAGATCTTACAATGAAAAGTTTTAATGTAAACAAATTTAAACCGATTTTCCATCGTTGGGATCTTTTGACAATTAAATCTTTTTTAGTTGAGATTCTCCTTTTTCTCTTTTAACCTTTTTATCAATCTAACCCCAATTTTGCCAAGAAAGAATGCATTTGAAATGATTGTTTAACATAGGTCTATTTTTTTTATTAAAAAAATCACTTTTTTAAAAAAATTAGAAGCCTCTCTCCAACCTTTTTTGACCTTAGTCAAAAACTTAATTTTTATAAAATAAACTTATTTTTTACACAATATTTTTATTTATTTTAATCTCCATTTTAAAAACTCATCTTATCTCTTTTTTCTTCATCTCAATCATAAATTTTTTAAATTATGTTCATTTTCATTTAAAAAAGAGAAATTTACCATCAAATTCTAAATAGAGAAATTAATGAACAAAAAGTCCAAAAAATTGGTAAAATTAACATTAAGTTCCAGCAGTAGTTCGTCCGATTATCATTAACAACCTCAACAGCCATCAATAACAACCAGAAAGCTACAGTTGGGATCTGATAGTACTTTTATCAATATTTAAAATGATTTGTTTATTAATTAAGTTACTTGGGATCTAATGATAAATTCCCTAAAAATCATCTTTTACCACTCAAAAAGTTTAAAAATAAAAAAAAATTACCTCATTAAGGTGCGCCGAATTCATCAAAAAAATTTGGAAATTGTGGGACCACAGTTTTTGTATCCAGTAGCTGCCAACTTTCTGCTACTGGCCAACATAAATAGGCTCTGTTTAGATTGCCCATTTGGACATTTAAAAGTCATTCCTATGCTTACCGAGACAAAACTCCTCTCACATATTTACCTCGGAATATGTGTCCGTTCTCCCAACAGGCTATCCAAACACACTAATAGTGATCACCGATTGGGTAGCTAGAGAAAGTGTGTGGGGCTCACAACTAGTGTTGTACATCAGTAGTAACAATTGTTGGGAAATTTAGTCTCATATTATAAATAAGGAACTTATTTAAGGAATGATCCCATTAATCAAAATATTTATATAGATGTCCCATTGACAACATGAGGTTCTATGTATTGACAACATCATACGCTGTGTTGACAACACCTCATGTTGTCAATAGGACTTCTTAATAAATATTTTGATTAATGGGACCATTCCTTAAATAAATTCTTTATTTGGAACCTCAGAATAAATTTCCCATAATTGTTTACTTCTCTTGAAAATACTCAAAAGTTCCATCGTTAAATTAAAAAATATATATGAAGGAAGAAACTACAGAATTACTATTGACCTTCAATTAGTAAATATTTATAACTCGCACAATACTGAATGGTGTGAAAGCTAGCAGTAATGTTGGTAGAAGGGAAACAAATATTTTCCCTACTAAAATAATGGCACAAATAGTTTATTTTTTCCACTAAGTACGGCTGTCATTCTACTGAAGCTAATCATGCTCAATACATTCTCATATACTAAATGTCACATATTTGTCCGTGAAAATTTAAACATGGACTCGTTGATGCATGAATTGGTTAATCAATTACAATATCTCACAAAATAGACTCTCAAGTTTCTTGGTGAAAGGTGATGTTCTGAACAGCAATAATATTCTCATTATTCAAGAGTTTGAAAGAGAGACTTGCCTTACTGCATTGTTGAACTTTTAAATAGTTGTTTCTTTCTTATTTATTTGCTTGTGTCTAGGTTGGTTTGCTTGTTTTTGTATTTCCTGAAACTTTTGTAAGCTCGATTTGTGGATTGTTTGTTTCTATATTTCCTATGACTTTGTAAGTTCGGTTTGTTTCAATGCTATGTTCCTTTGTTGGCAAAAAAAAAAAAAAAAAGGGAAGAGAGTATGACGTTGAAAGAGCAAATAACCTCTTAGAGACCATAAGGGACAAATATAAAGAACCAAAAAAGGAAGGGATTAGTAGTTAGGGTGAAAAGTCAAGCCAAGCAACACTTTTGAAAGACTACCAACCATTTAACTATTCAATCAAAACAATAGTCTATATACTCTTTGGTACTATTAACAGCTAGCCATGGACCTTGTTACTTTATTAAACACTTAATGCTTAGTAAAGAGAAATAAATCAGATCTAGATCACTCAGATTTGATCTGGACGATCCAGATTTGAATTTTTTAAAATGTTGATTTCTTAAATAAAAATTTATTTTTTTTAAAAAAATAGTAGTTAAGAGATTGTTTCTATTTTTTATTTTACATCTACTAGAATAATTTTGTTAGAAAAATGTAGACTTTTAAAAAAATAAATATGTATCACCTAAATTATATCTAAACCGTACGAATATATTAGCCCTTCTTGTGACATGATCCATCCGATTAAATTGTTTATGCCTACGTACCAAATGGAATTAGATCTAATGGAATGGCTGAATAGGCAAATTCGTCACGATATAATAAATCAAAGTTTAAATCCTTATAAGAAAAAGTGCTTACATTTAATGTCATACAATGTCTTGAACATAATTTCCTCTAGTGGATGATATATATTAATTAAAAAAAGCAAAATTCCATACAACTAATCAAACAGCCCTAAAATGGTTGTAAACTAATTTTGTTTCAAGATATGGATTCTAATAATTACAAAATAACACAAATTCTATAAGACCATCCACACACACAGAGATTCATTATCATTTGAATTACTAATTAGACTTTAATACAGAATGAAATAAAATTTTCAAGTGCGCACTATTGTGAATTAATGCTGCTCATAGTTTATATTTTTATACGATGCATGAAAAATGTATCTATTTTTCCTTGAAAGATAAATTACTACATGCAGGAAATAATTAATTGATGTGTATGAAATTATTACCAAAAAATTTATGTGTGTGAAGTTAACTAGGCCATTTTTAATGTCAAGATTAATGACAATTGTAAATTTATGTAAAATCGCAAGTATACATACATATTTATAACACACATAGCGTCCGTATCATTTATGAGTTTAAAATCAGAGCCACTCATTTCTCAGATTTCATACAATGGATCCGTTTGGGAACACGGTGGGATAATTAACTTATTTGTATAAAAACTTATAGAGAAGTAAGATTGAAAATAAGTCAGATTGTAAAAATTATTTGTGTTTGGGAAAGCGGTGAAAGAAGTGACTTATTTGTAAAAACTCAGTATTTCAGCTTGTTGGCAGAAGTAACTTATTCCCACAAACTTTCCCAAACATACAAATAATGTGAACAATAACTTATAAAGACTCTTGACACTGTGCAACGCATTTATGGGGTTGAAAAACATTTTCAAATAGGCCAATGTAACAAAAGCATGGATATAAACTTGCATTGTTTAAATAAATCTCAACGTTAATATTATAAATTTACCAAAAATCACAAACGCATACGCCTATTGACAAAAATGGAATCTTTTTTAATCAGAGGCTAATTAAACCCCTCCCCCCATTACAATTAAAGAGGCACGAATTGAGAATTCATTACTATACATATAGCATATAAGAGGGCCATGTGTTTGCATGTTTCTCACAAAAAGTGTCAAAGTATAAAGATGTGTTTCGAATTACCAAAATTCTCACCAAAAAAAGGGGAAAAAAATTCATTATCTCTCTCCATGAAAAGGTTCGCACACATGCACACGTGTCACTCTCTGATGGGCCATGAGTTAGCGGTGCTAACCCAATCCTTGAACCCAAGACGACGACGACGACGACAAACTTCAACTATGACTTTAAATTCCAATGACGTTGTCAAACAGAGAGAGAGGGGATGATAGATCGATGAGGTGTCGTAGGGCAAAGAACCTAAAGAAAAAAGACATGAGAGGCCTCAAAATCGCCAACCTTACACTCTCTTGTATGTGTTTGTGTTGTATAAGGGCAAGGCTCTGCCTCTGCGGCTCTGCCTTACCTTATCCTATCCCCTCACTCACTCCCCCCAGTTCCCTCTTCCCCCCTCTCTCTCATCAATTCAATAACATTCCCTCTCTCTCTATATTCCCTTCCTCCTCCTCCTCCTCCTCCTCCTCCTCCTCCTCCTCCTTCTTCTTCTTCTTCTTCTTCTTCTTCTTCTTCTTTGTGTTACTCCATTAATCCATATTCGTCTCACTTCTCATTCATTATCCAATCATTCTCCTGTTGTTGTTGTTGTCGTCGTCGTCGTCTACAAAACCCAGAAAAAGATATATCAGTGTTCAATTTCTTCCCTTTCGGCGAGATTGATTAAAGTTAGTGTTTTTATTATATATATATATAAGTATATGGCATTTATTTGATAAAAAAAAGTGTATGGCATTTATTAGTATATATAGTGAGATGGTTGGAATTCTGCAGATATTGTTCCTGGCGGTTGGTGTTTTGCCTAGTGTCTTGCCCAAAGAATCTTCCAGACTTTGAGGGGTCAGAGATTATTAATTTAATTTCTTCCAGTTAGTTATTATTCGATAAATTCAAACTCTTGCGTCATGGTTATTTCCGTCCACCAGAAAAGAAGAAGAAGAAGTATTAGCTAGTGCAGCTAGATAATTAATTATTTAAACCAAAATCTCTCATCAAAGCTAGCTTCTTCTTCATCCCCATAATCCCAAGTTCATCAAGTTCTTCTTCATCTGCAATAATGGCTCCCAAAACTGGCAAAACCAAACCGCACAAAACTAAGGGAGACAAGAGAAAGAAGGAAGAGAAAGGTTCGTTCTTCAAACACACGCACACCAATCTGTCTGTATATATTTGTCTGTTTCTGTACTTTGAATCTGATATAAACTGAGATGATGAGGTTGATGAAGGAGGTAGCTAGTAGTTTAATTGTATAGTATTATTGGTGTGTGGGCGGCTATAATTTTATTGAAGTGTGTTTTAGGGTTCTTTGGTATCTAGGTTACAAAACCTCAGTTTAAAATTTAGGTTTTCTCTTTCCTACTTTCTCTTTTCTACTTTTTCTTCTTTTCTCTTTCCTACTTTTTTTTCTTCCTCTTTCTTACTTTCCTCTTTCCTACCCACTTTTTTGCCTCGGAATCCGTAAAAACTATAACTTCCCAAATATAAATCACTTTTTTAAAACCTAATTTTTACCTCGAAATCTGTGAAACCTAGGTTTCAAACCTGATTCCCAAACAAACCCTTAATTTGAGATATTGGTGAAATTTCTTGGGGTGGTCTTATCTTGTGTTAATGGAGGATTGTTTCTTATCTTGCAATACATTGTATCCATTGCAGTTTTGCCAACTGTAATTGAAGCTACTGTGGAGACCCCAGACGATTCTCAAGTCACCCTTAAGGTATATATACAATGGACATTTTGTCTTTTCACTTTATCCACAACTTGTTTTTTGTTTTTGGGGCAAATCTTTTATTACCTTCTTTAATTTACCTGCACTACAAATTTCTTAGTACAATAATTATTCAAGTTACTTAAACTTTAGTTCCTCATTTTGGTTTTTATTCATCAATTTTAAAATAAGTTGTTTTAGTATTTTAACGGTAAAATGATCTAAATTTTATTACATTATAAATTCAATGCTTTCAATAAAATAAAATTTGATATCTGAAAACAACTCGTTTTAAATTTGATAGACAAAAAATTAAAATGAGGATAAATTTAAGAGACTAAAGTTTGTATTAACCAAAACCCTTATGATATCAAGTTTACTTTTTTTTTTAAAAAACATTTTACCAGGGGCTATTCAATTTAATATTATGATAGTAAAAGTTATGAAAAGTCTTGTTATTTATAAGTTATATATTATATGCGTATGTTTTTTTAGACTTTTTCTTAACTTCATCATACAGCGTATGGGATCCAATTCTGCATTTTAATTTGACAAGAGTGAAATAAATGATTACCAAGTTTCTTTCCTAGTCTATGAGATGTGATTAAATAAAATATGAAAAATAAATCACAATTATGTATGAATAGTTATAATTGATAATATAAATGTATTTTAATTACCTTCATTTATTATATCCCCATACCTTATGCCAAGCATATGAAAAATGAGTTACTGTTCATCTGATGAAAATAATTAAATCAAAAAACACTAATGAATAATACTCATTTATGTAATGAAGCATGTCCCGTTATATATATATATACATGCATGTAGTGGGGGTTACTTTGTTGGGGGAATGAATCTTTTAATTCCTACAAAACTCACTGCAACTCTCATTCTCAAAGAACAAAGAAATTGGATAGAACCGGCTGGTTCAATCGGTTTGCCCCTTTTAAAAAAATTAAAAGTTAGAAACACTAAAAATAAAATTAGAGCAGGATGGTGTGGTTCATTGATTTTTTTAAAACAAAAATATGGTATCAAAACTAGACTTTAATTCTCTATTTTTTATTTAAACAAATTTACTTATGAGAACATAAGATGAAATTAATTCATTTTATTTCAATTGTTTTTATCATTAATATTTAATTAAACATTAAAAAATTAAAAAGGGATAAAATAAAATAATATTTTAGGTTTTACCTACTAATTTCTTAAAATAAAATATGATTTATTAAATTATATATTTTAATATAATCGGTCTAACTCCGATTTAACCTCAATCTGACCTATTAACCTTTAATCCATTATCTTGCCCGGTTCAATAACCAATCCTATTTTTTTGAACATTAGTCATTTTAGTTAATTTTGATCTAGTTAAACTTCAGTTTGTAAACTATAACTTATTGTAACTTAATCTCTGTATAGTTTAAACATTTAAAATTTTAATACCTAAATTTCACAAAATACATACTTTTCGTTTTTAAAGTATAGGAATTAATATGTTAGATTGTTAAATTTAAAGGATTGAGCATCGAATAAAAGTTTAAAGCTGAATCAGAGTTATCAGGTTTGAGTTTCACCACGTGCAAAGTTTAAAGTTTAATAATTGAGTTACAAAGTTTCTCTCTTTGTTGAGGGGGGAATAAATGTAGAAAATTCAAAATTGTGGGCATGAACAGGGAATATCTACCGACAGGATCTTGGATGTGAGAAGGTTACTCGGGGTCCACGTGGAGACATGTCACTTGACTAACTACTCCTTTTCCCATGAGGTACGCTTTCTTCTACTAATTACTCACTTGGACCCCCCTTATTAATTATTATTCACTCTGCCAACCACGATGACTGTCCTATCTTTCAGTTTAGTCCCAATCAAATCTATGCTTCACTCGCACTCCTGCCATATCACCCAATAATTGGCCTCTCTTTCATTTTCTTAACTTAATTCTAATGACTTTTTTT
>JANTPZ010095328.1:0-10933 GCA_025593235.1 Vachellia pachyceras | reverse complement strand
TTGTAAGCCTTGATTATTGATTGGATAGTGGATTGGAAATCTCAGAAGTGCTTTGGGGACTGGATGTAGGTCAAGTGAACCGAACCAGGATAAGTTGCTTGTGTTTAGCTCTCTCTTCATCCCTCTCAGTGACTTTGTTTAATTGTTTTGTTTTCTATTTTATTTTTAAAAGTGACCAATTCACCCCCTCTTGGTCAAATCTAACTCTAACAGATAACTTGGTCCGTATGAGATTTTGTAACGGATTGGACCGGTTGCCTACAGAATTGCTTTGCCACTGCATTTGTCAGGGTACACAACGTCTCTTGGATAAACAAAAGTTTAAATGATGAGAAATGTCTCTTGGAAATAGTTCCTGCTATCATGGTTCAAATTGATTAGGGTAAGTGTAACACACCTTAACTAACACCCTTAACTTCATTTTATATCATCATGGAACCATTTTGGGCCTTCAATAGTTTATAAAGTCAAAAGAAATCAAATTTGAAAAATTGACTTTTAAAAGTTACTATTCACAGAATTTTAGCCCAACTTTAAAAATTCATAACTAATTCTAGAAAAATTAAAATTGAGTGGTTCCAATTTCTATTTGAAGTTTATAAGTTCCTTTAAGAGGGAAAAATACTCATTGGGTCATTAACTTTCCCAATTAATACAGTTTATTACACAAAGTTACACTGTTCATTTGGTAATTTTCCATTTTCCCAGGTTTTTCTGTAATTTTTTGCCAAAATTGGAACATCATAACTTTTCGTACAAAACTCCAAATCCAGTATTATTTGATTCATTTTAAAGCTTGCAATATGAAACATTTTTCTGCAAAAAATCAACTCATTTGGAGTTCATTTACCCTGTTTCACGTCATATCAAAGTACAGGGTTTGACCAACTTTCTAACCACCTTTATCTCAAACTTACCATTTATTTTTCTCATACTTATGCATGCCCACTTTTAGACTTCATTTGATCATGGTTATTCATGCATTTGGAATTAATTAAAGCAAGCTTCCACTACTCCTTAGCTATCATACATGTAGGAGTTTAGTTTACATAATTACAACCACATTTAAACATAATTTCAAACATCACACATAACTTTAATACATAAAAGCACAACATTATGCCTTCTTGAATCATTAATCCCTTTGCTCTTACCCTTGCTTTAGCTTCCACCTAAAATGGTTAGTGAGGGATAATGAGATTTTTGGAAATCCCAATAGCAAATCTTTCCAACACACTTTATAAAATTGCATGACAACTTTCAATATAAGTGTGAATTCATAAAAGTGCAACATGTAACAATTAGATGCATATGGCCATAGCACACAAAATTACATATTCACACTTTCAATCATCATAAATTTTCAATACAAGTCATGCATAAATTCATACATATTTTCAAAGCAATTTAGCTTAAGGTTAGAGAGTGTTGCTACCTTTAGCTCTTAATCTTTCCCTTAACTTTGATGCTTTCTTGATCACATGAGAAATTAATTACTTGCACCAAACTCTTGCCTACATAATGCATAACATCATGGCCATTAAACATAAGCCATTTCAAGGCAAGAATCAATTTAAAACTCTATTAAACTTCCTCTTGAACTTCCTTGCTTCCTAGAGGGTTTTAAATTGTCATATTGATTTTTAATGCTTCCTAATTCCTTGGCTCATTTTACCCCTACACAACTTCTCATTTTAAAGCCAATGGAAGCATTAAAATCATCAAAAACTCACTCCTTCCTGCGCTTTCCAGATTTGCACGAAAATTGGCAAAACATGATTTTTCAAACTTTCAACTTATATACCATCATATTCTTGATCTCAAACTCATTTCCATGGATTATAAAGCTTGAATTCAACTCTTCTACCTCAAATAAAAATTTGGGCAGCATCTCCCCTTAGGGTTCATTATCCCAAAATTTACAAAATCCACAAACAAGAGCCAAACAACCACAACATATACACCAAACCACTCCTTACAACATAAGGAGTCTTTTACAACTAACCATAAGTTCTAAATCCCTCTCTTTCTAACTTTTGCTCCAAGAACCCTAAGTATCAAACTTGAGAAAGAGAGACTTAATCAAAATTCCAATCCATGGAAGTTGTAGAGGAGATCACAAGGAGCAATAATATGTATGGGTTTGGGTGCTTTAGTCTCTTACCTTGGATTTTCTTCAAGCTTTTTCTCCTTTGTGCTTGCTTGAATGGCGTCCTCTTCTCTCCCTTTTTGCAGCTAGAAAAGTCAGTCAAAGTGGGAGGGAAATGACGAGAAAATGCTTTTATAAAATCCCTCATAAAAGATGGAAGGCTAAGATCTCATCTTGATTAAAGAGGTTAATCTAAAGGCTCATATTCACCCACCTCTTCACCATTTGTTTCCTTCTTATTTGTTAGCTAAAAGTAACTAATGATGGCTGTAACTAAGGGGTAAAAATCTGGTTGGGCTAACCAAACTGAATCCCATTCAGTTCTTCTACCGATTACACTTTTAACCGGTAAACATAACTTTATTCCGGTAAATTTTGCTCTGCTTTTCTGGAGACATTTTATTCCTCTTTTAATCTCCATAATTCACTTACTAATATGGCGAAATATTTTCCCTTGAAATTCGTCTAAAAATAACAGGGTAATTTTATGTTGCCGAAAATCACCGAAAAACGTATTTCTAACGGTCAATTAACTTTTAGGGCATTCAAAATTTCTATAATTTTCATTGATACTATAGGCCTTTTCCTTTCATCAAATTTCCCTCCGTATTGTCTAAAATTAATTTTTGAATAAAATTATATTTCTGGGGTTTTCGGGTCTTTTTTCTTAAAATCGGGAAATTCACCTCAATCGTATATTGGGCAATAATTTTATTAATTACTATAAAATTCACTTCCTGTGCCCTGAACTTAACTGATTGAGGTCTCCTGACACCTCAAATAATTATATTCAGCCGATTTACTTCAAAATTCTCTAAACAGAGATCTAGATCGCCTTTTGACAATCTGTCAAATCTCAGTTAATTGTCTTTTGGGCATCTGTGAATTTTTCTGATATTTTGATCAACAGTGAGACTTCATACTATCAAGTCAAACAAAGACCAATCCATCACACAAGATAAAATTCAAAGATGATTGCAACTGCAGTCAAGTATCTAAATTACAAATCATAAGTCCTAACTCATCAACTAGTAATTCATAAAGTAAATATTGCTTAAAACTACTACTCCCCTTTGTAGCTTTAGGAGCTCAAGCTTTCACCATCTCCAAGAGGAAGAGAGAGGTCTAGCCACTCATGGAGATCAGCTTAGTATTAGTCACGGAAGATCTTGGAAGCTGCATTGGTTGGAATGGAATGGAATGGAATGGAAGAGGAGAAAATGAATGGTTAGGGTTTTCAATGGAAAAGAATGAAAAATGAGAGTGTTTTTTGTGACTGCTGCATCCCCCTTCATTATGGACAAAAATTACCCTAAATAGGGTTTCTAAACCATATTGGGTTGGATACACAACGTGAGTCGGTTTTCTTTCCATTTTGGGTCTGATACGGGTTGCTGACGCGTGATATTCGCCATGGCAAACCTCTCTTGAGAGGTCCCTTACTGTCTGCTGCCTGTGTTCGACACAACGAAACTCTCCAGCGTTACTTTCTACACCTGTCTCAACTAGAGTTCCTGAAATGAATATCAATAATTTGATGTATCATTTACCCTAAAATTTATTTGACTGCAAATAAGTAATTGATCATGTCAATTGTACCCTAAACTATGCTAAATGGAAACAGAGACTCTTGCTTATCAGTTAAGCACAATTAAGATCACAATTGACTAAAAATGCAATGAAAACCTTGAAAATTCCATTAAAACCAATAAACAATTAAAGCTCAATCAATCCTATAAATATCCCTTCCCCCCATTTGGTTTGTTACTTTTTTCCATTCTCCCTTCTCCTTTCTTCGACGTTTGATTTCTCCTCTCTTCATCTTTTATTACCTATAAGGTGACCATATTTCATCTGTGACTCCACTCAAATGGGTTATTTTTTTTCGCATTTTATTTTCATTTTATTTATTTAATTATATTAGTTTATCTTCTTATCATTAATTTGATAAATTTTCTATTTTAAGTTAATAATACTTTTTGAATATACTAATTCTTTTTTGTTTTATAGCTTTTTTTATTACATATTATGTATATTCTGTAATTAATAATATTTGTAATGGATTAAAAAATTATTAATAATAACTGGCATTTTATAATTAAAATAAATTTTCTTATATTTAAATAATATATTGAACTTAAAATATTTATTTTTTAAAATTTTTCAAATTTTAGTAGTGATTCTAAAACCACTACAAAGTTTGCCCGTAAGATAATTCTTTTCAATATTGGTGGGCATTTTGAATTTTCAATGACATTGATAATGATTTTACAACTGTTACTAAATGTTGGCAGGAAAAATACCCATGAAACTAAAAAGTTGACGGGAAATAAAATTTTCATCTTACAAAATTTTATAGCATTTTAGGCCGCTACTAAGTAAATGCTTTTTTTTTTTTCAATTTTCATATTTTAATATTGGTTTTAAATCACTACAAATGTCATACATTTTGTTGCGGTTTCATACCTGCTACAAGTGTTTACTCATCATCCCCTCCTTCTTCTTTATTTTGAGTAGTTGAAATCAAATGCTGCAAATTATGTAACGGTTTGAATCATGTGCGTTGCATTTCTATAAAACTGCTGCTAAACCGTTTGTCACGGTTGTTTTTGCAGCAATTTATAAAACCACTACTGTGTACACTTGTAGCGGTAATTTGGATTGATGTGCAATCATCACTTGGTAAAATCATGCTTCCAAATGCTTAATCCGGATAAGGTACAAATTTTCTGGTAACTTTTCGCTTAAAAGTAATGTTATTTAAAAAGTTTTTGAATTCAATATTTCCATGTAAGTTTCAAAAATGTAGAAAATTTGCCTCATTTTGTTAAAAAACCAACGTTAGTCATTAAACATTAATTGATCATGAACATTTTGAGGAGCACGTAAGAGCAAAATTGCTTCATTCTAACAAATCTTGATCCAAAAAAAAAAACTTTCATAGTAACAACATTGTTAAACAAAAACTTCCAAAACAAATCTGTTCGTTAATCATACACACACACATATATCATGCACGAAGACATTGACTAATAAATCAGTTGGCTGTATTAGCCTCTGACATTCCTATGCATGAAGCTAGCTTGTGTTCAGGTCAAAAAAAAAAACCTAGCTTGTGGCTTTATAATTGACGTGTTTCTATTGTCATGAATTGTATGTCATAATACTATAATGAATTGTCGTGTCTTCGATTCGGGTTGAAGTAAAAATCGAAAAATCGAAATTTATGAAAAATAAAAATTGAAACCGATCAAAGTAATTAACCTTTCGGTTTGGTTTTTTGGTAAACCAAATTAACAAAAAAATTTAATAATTTAGTAATCTGAATATAATATAATAATATTTAATAATATATGTAATAATAATATTTAATAATTTACTGTTTACTAAATATATAAATATAATTTACTAAATGAAAATATATGTTATATATGATTCGGTTTTTTAGTTGAAACCCAATTTTTTCATAGAGACTGAACTGAAAACCAAAAACCGATTTATCACAAAATAAAAATCGAAAATAAACCAAAAACCAAATGATTCGAACAGAAAAACTGAATTGAGTTCAGTTCGGTTCAATTTTTGGTTTGGTTTGATTTTACTCACCCCTGATGAATTGTATGTCTCGTTTTCTTGTTAATGTGGTATAGCGAGCTCAAATAATATCCTCATATATATATATATATATATATGTATATATAGAGACCTTATTAATGCAACTGTCTTGTGATATAGCAATAATATATTGACATAAGATACATTAGAATCAAATCAAAATATAGCATGCCCAAGCATTTATTGTTCTTCAAAAAGAAAGAATAAATGTACGACAAAAAAATCGCAAAGAACATTTCATCAAAGGGTTTGTTATTCCCTCAATCACAATTCACAAGCATAGCTCACAAGAAATCAAAAGAGAACAAATCTATGCAAGCAGAGAATAACAGAATGATCAGTCAAATGATATTCCTCTCCAACTAAGGTAAACAAGCTTTTCTACAATGAGGCTTTTACATCAAAATTAGCCGTTTTTAAATTAAATTGGCTGACTAATAGACTTTCTATGCCATTTCTAAACATTACCAATGTAGAAAGTAATGTTCAAAAAACCAGATTGAAAACTAAATCTATCAAGAAAGTAATTTAAGGATTAGTGGGCCAGATTGAAATTAACTGAAGGTTAGAACAATCATATTATAATAATATAATTAAATTGATATCCATAAAATACAACGACATTACAGTCACAAACAACAAAATATTAAACAAATACAATGATAATTTAATTGTAATTGTAATCAAATGCAAAAATATTGATAATATTCATCCTTACAATCCTTCCACCACTAAAAGTAACACTATTATATTGGTAAAAAAATATTTTAATAAAGAAATTCCCTACCCCTTTTTTCCTAACCGGAATGCCCTACTCTTTCTTCAATTGAATACCATATACTCATATATTTATAATTATAAATTATAAATAATCGTAGGGAATGACATGGAAAAGAGATCATGTTGTAGCTTTGAAAAATGAGAATCGGTTAGAAAATCACATTCACGCAAGATAAAACTCATATCATATTTTTACCTTTCAGACCGTAAATATTACGTTAAAAAAGTAGCTTATCTAGGCATGGAATAATGAGATCATGTAAGCCGTACGTGAAGCATGGTTCAAGAAGTTGCAAGCACATCAATAATCTTGGAGAAGCACGCTCATGTAATTTGAGAAAAAAATCCTTCTAACATATTTATCTTGTAAAATGTAAATCATATTAGAAAAAGTAGCTTTCACCTTTAATCTGAACATGTACAAAAGTAGCTTTTACAGCTAAATCAAGTTACAGTGCAATGTTTGTCTTCCACTTATCTCCCGCATACTTTCCTTTTTTCCCCCTTAGAGTTTCTGTTTTTTGGGATTTTTTATAAGCAATTTGGGTGAGTTACTCGGGTTATTACTGGGCTGTCCCGGTTTTGTCTAGTTCAAAGAATTGCCGAGTAAGCGGATGAAGCAAACTGGACAAAGTGGTCGGTCCGGCGATGCTAGACCACTCCAAGCTGGTTTTTTTTTTTTTATACATTTGTAGAAAGCATTATCTATACCAATTAAAATTAAAACCACAGTGAAAAGTTAAAAAAATGAAAACCTCTCTACACAAGTTGTAAAATACTTTCGACATTGTATAAATGTTGGAAGAAGACAAATATAATATTTTAAGACAAAGTTATAAAAATATTTTTTAAAAAATTAAATTATGTTGTACACATGCTATTGATTAAGTTATATAGAAAGACCAAAATAAACGTTTTTTTAAAAAATTATTTTAATGTTTTCTAAATCAGGTTTTCTTACAACAAGTGTAGAAGAGTAAAAGTTCAAAATACACATTATCAATGTATCCAACATCATAAACTTTTATTGGATGCAAAAAAATACCCATAATAATTAAAAATTAGATAAAAAAATGATGTGTCCTTTAAAATATGATAAGGTCGATTCCTTTTTCTACTGGAGCCATAGTATTTTATGAAAATACCAAAATACCCCCAACTCAAAAATGGTAACAGTGCAAAGATATACATAAACTTTTACTAAATGTGTGACACATATTATATGATTTTCATCGTTGTAAAAGTACGGAAATATCAAAATGGTAAAAGTGCAAAGATATACGTATGAACATTAAAAATGGATATGGAAATATCAAAATACCCTCAACTAAAAAAAACTATCTATTTACATGGTCAATATATTTTATGAAATTTTTTTACATGTATTTGATGGGTACTTTAGTCAAATTTGGAGTTTGTATCTAGTTCTTTGTTTCCTTTTGCTTTGTCAAAGGATTTTGGATCTAGCTTAGTGTAGTGATTTAATTTATTTTCTGTCAATGTTGTATCTTGGCCACCTTAATTATTATTTTTAAGACAAAAACTTAATATTTCCTTTGTAATGATTTTCTTACGGGTCTATAATCTGCAGCCCTGACTTATAAATAGGAGTAAAATTAAAAAATATTAAATTTTATGATATAATTAATGTAATTTAAGGTTTTTTAGTTACAGTAAAATATGTTAAAAGTGACTTAAAAATAGAAATAAAAGTAAATAATAGCAATTTACTTGTTAATTTCAGGTTCATACCTAAAATTCCATGTTATGTTCACAACGAAAGTGTCGAATTTGAATGGCTAAATATATAATTTTTTTTTAAATTGGGAGTATTTTGGTATTTCCATCTTCATTTTAAGTGTTTGTAGTTGTTTTTGTATATTAAAAAGACATGTGGTATTCAACTTGGGTAAAACTTTATAGGTATTTTCACACTTTTATAAAAAGTAACGGACATTATCCTATTTTAACGAAGTGTGTCAGTTTTGTTCTGATTTTAAATGTTTGTAAGTACTTCTACACCTAAAAAGTTAAAATGTTGGGTGGTTTTTCGAAAAAGATAATTGATATTTTTACATCTTTACCCCGTGTAGAATGTTTATTTATTTGCAGCGAATCCACCATTCTTCGTTCATAGAAACCCAAACATAGTTTACCAGCACTAGCATATAGCATGATTTTCCGTGAAGATGAGTTTGAAATGCTTGAGGACCAAACGAAGGATAATTAGAGAGCAATAGATCGATTGCCAAAAATAGCCAAAACAATAACAAATGTGGTACGATAAAAAAAAAAGCATATACTTTATTCCAAACACAAGCTCCATACACATTATCCGTTGCTACGCTTTATTTAAATAAGCATCTTTACTTGTCATTGAATTATATGTAAATAATTATGTAAATCATACATGACCTTTCATATTGGGTGCATGACTCGAGTTGCATGTTTGAATTGTTACATATTGGATTGTTGGGATATGGGTCACCTTTGATGGATTAGGTCCAAGTCTATGGGATAGGTCAAATACGTAAATCTAAACCCTAGTGGAAAGTTACAAGATAAATGTGTGGCTCCCCAAAGGCGGCAGACATAACGCACAGAGCAAACAAGTTCTCTCTCTTCCCTTTTCTCTTTTAGAGAATCATCCCATCTCCTCTCCTCTTGCCTTCGGTGTATTTGCTGTGTATCATATTCGGATCCACTCTTGTGATCCGTCTTCCGCGTGGGTATCTGAAGATTCGTAATTCGGCATCTCCAGGTACGCCCGAAATCCTTCATGGATTTCTTCAATTAAACCATCAACTCGAGTGTTAGCTTGGAATCGGATATACTTAAGCAGAGGGATTTTTGAAAAAACGAGTATCTTGCAAAAACAAGGTATAGACATTATGATGTTTAAGTTAGTGTTAATAATCATCAAAACATGTTATATTAAAGAGTTTGAATAGAGAAGTGTACTTACAACTATTTAGTATTTACGATTCCTAATTCTTTTCTGATGAATGAAAATTGCTCCAACGTGAGAGAGGTTTCGTGAAAACATCATCTAGTTGAAGATGAGTATGAATGGACTCCATTATAGTGTCTTTCTTTTGAACACGATCTCTCAAAAAATGATGACCTTCATGAATATGCTTAGTCCTTGAATAAGTGATGGATTCTTCAATAAGTTAATCATTATTGATATTATTGCAAAAGACAAGCATCTCTTCAAATTCCATCTTTAGATCTTGAAGTTGTTGTTTCATCCATAGGACTTGATTAGAGCAGCTTATTGCTGCTGTATATTCTACTCTAGAGGATGATATTGCAGTAGTTGTTTTACAACTTGCTTCTCCAGGATGCTAAGGATGCTCCTATGACTTAACATAGATAAGGTTGATATAATGTACTTTTTCTATTAATCTTATGGCTTATTTGGAAATCCTTATCAGAATAACTTTTACGGATTCTGAGGTAAAACCTAAATTTTAGATAATAGCTTTTACGAATTCCAATGCAAAATCTAGGTTTTAAAAGATTGTGTTTGGGAAGTTATTAACTTTTACAGAGTTTAAGGCAAAAAGTAAGTAGGAAAGAAAAAAGAGAGAAAAATAAAAAGTAGGAAATGGAAAATTTATTAGGAAAGATTGTGTTATTTGATACAAAAAAATAACTTTTTCAAAACCTAGGTTTCAAACTGAGGTTTTGTATCTAAAATAGCTTTTCTGAAAAATATGAATATTTGGACAAAACCTAGATTTTGGGGTAAAATCTAAGTTTTGAAACCAAACCTAAATTTCAGAACGGGAAGCCAAACAAACTATTATATCCCATCGTGGTCTGCATTTGATGTGCAATTAATTTTTTTACCATATCATTTTGGATATCAGCACTACTAAAAAAATTATGATATACCTACAAAAAAAAAATCTGCAGGTAATTTTTCTACGGATTTGAAATCCGTGAGAAATATTAAATTTTTTAAAAAAAAATTTAAAAAAACTTACCTGTATATTAAATCTCCAGACTCTGCGCGCGAACACTCCTCAGTCCTCCCTTCTCCAGACGGTAGTGCTGGGAAAATGGGCTTAGCCCGCGGGTTGAGCCCACCAACCCGCGGGCCGAGGGCCCGCATGAAAACGGGCAAAACGGGCTGGTTGGCGGGCCAGCCCGCTTTTTTTTTATTTTTTTTAAATTTTTTAAAAAATTGAACCTTTTATAGTTTTAATAGGAAGATGATGATGTTTCAAACTTTCAATAGCTTCAAATATTATTTTAAACCTTATTATTTCATTTTAAATGCATACTTACTTTGGAGATTATTGATTATGTATTATGTTTTTGTATTGTAAACATTGTTGATTATATTTTTTTAGAAATGTATTGTATTTTTCTTCCGAAAAA
>JANTPZ010095324.1:0-14673 GCA_025593235.1 Vachellia pachyceras | reverse complement strand
ATCAACCATGGACAGAGCATCTACGACTGCTTTAAAATTTTAATATGAATCAGAACTTTTATCTCATGGCAGTAGCTTCGTTTTCTCCCAACCGAACGAACTTGTTTGTGTGAAATTACAATCCAGCTCTCCCTTTTCCCAATAAAAGACAACCAAAATGAAACAAACATCGAGGGACAATTTTTCTCTGTAAACAGGGCAGCCCCTGTCTCTCCGTATGTGGGACAGAACAACCAAACTGTGTGAATTGAACTTCTGCCAAAACTTGTCATGTCCAAGCTACAAATGTCAAAGTTCTTCAACAGACACTTCACCAATTTTTTCATAAAGATTTGCACTTCATTAATTAATTGGTCCTCTTCAAAGTTTTACTCAAAAAGATAGTAGTATTTTTAAACTCAAAAGACTTGGACTCTTGTGAAGATATATATGATTACTAAAGTGGACCTTGTTTGGTAGTTTCATGAGGTCCAAGATGAGTCATACTGTCATCCCAGTTTATCAATAACCTTTATGTTCTTTTTTTATATATAATACTGATAAATTCGAAACCATATCTACTCGAACTCAAAAGGTAGGCTTCATTTAACAGCCTGAGCTAAATTTCAGAAGATTGGTTTCAGATTTGCCCTATCAGTAACAGAATTTCATCAATAAGTTCGGAAGATGCTGGTGTGAAAAGATGCCTTCCGGATGTCGCCTTGAAATTGAAATGACAATCTCAGTCAACAGAAAAAGACCAAGAGACTACATTAAAGCATTTATTTTTGGGATTTCATTTTTCATTTTCATTTTCTCCCCATATGTATATATTACTATTTTTCAGCTTTTCAAATGGCCCACGTATTCAAAGATGTAAAAGAACATATTATAAGATACCTTCCGCCTTACAAGATGCTTCTTTCGTCTACAGTTTCTGTGCAGTTTAAATGAACCTTTTTAAGATATGATTAGATAAAACATGAAAAGTAGCCTCAAGCAAGAGAATGATAATTTCAAGAAATGAATATTGAAATGAAGAAGAAAACAGAAATCCAGCACCTAAGCAGCTATAGTTCTTTTTATTATTATTTCTTTCTTATTAAGCTTTGAATGTTATGGTTTTTAGACAATCCATGTGAATTTGGCGTTCCATCTGTTCCCTGTGTCGACCCACATGCTTCTTTTTCCTTACCAATCATATACACCGCCCTCTTCTGTGTGTCTGATGTTGGGATAGGTTTGATTTATAGATAGAACAGGTAAATCATAAAGTTACACAAGTACTTGAATAACTTTCTTATCTATCTATCAATTTGGATTTCTAATTTCTTAGAAAAATGTTCCTAAAAGCACACATAGAAACTAGTCTCCTCTAGAACCAATTCATTCAATATTAATGTTTGAGAAGTGGGAAAAAATCGGAGTTTTATTTCGTGTCCACCATACACGAGTCGATTGATTAAAGGTGAGGGAAAGGAATGTGTCACGAGTACCATAAAACTTTGGAATTATGACCAATCGATGCAGGATTGGGACAACATAACAAATTTTGTTGTGTTCTTCTCTTGGTAGATAGCTGATTTGACGAGCCACTTGGACCCCTATGAGTTTAAGTCAAGAAAAAAGCGTTAACGTGAAAAGCTCTCAGATTGAAGGAAGAACACTACACTTGCCAACCGAAAAAGAAAAGGCTCTGTTTCATAAGACCACAAAATGCTACCAAATTTACAAATGGATCGATAATATAATATAATTAAAATGATAAACGTATGCCGTCTTGCTTCCACAGATAGAAATACTGTCATTGAGATTTGACATATGACCTTGAAGTCGCATGGCAACAACGTTACCACCAAAATGCTTCCGGGTTTACAAATTGATTAATAATATATTAAGAGATTTTAGTACCTAACAGAAAATAAATGCTGTATCATATTTGTTGCTCACCAACACGTCCATCTGCAACAGAAGGGACCCCCTTGCTCTTGAAAAATGCCATGATATAGACTTGGGCCCCCCCCTGAACTGACTTGTAATGCAGTAATGACATTGTTTGTGGTACTATATTATTATGATCATTGCTTATTCAATGTTTTTTTTAATTATTATCAGAAAAATAATAATCAATTATTGAGCTTTCATAAGTTTTCTTGGTGGGGTATCTCTGGCTCCCTGCAAAATCCTCCTCTCATCACAATCCATCGTTGTTGTTATCTTAAGATCATCAATTTTATCTGGAAAATGGGTTTGAAAGGAATCTAATTTTTGTAGCAGCAACATTTGCAGTTTTGCTGTGGAATTGTCTCCCAATGTCACAAGCAACTTCATTAATATTGCAGATCTCTCTGTCTTTGTATACTGATCCATATGATAAGTCATCATCCAAACCCCCAGGCTCACCTTTTTAAATATAATGAAAAAACATATGACACTTCTCGCCTTGTCTGGCAAGTTTCAAGTGCAAATAAAAACACAAATGTAAAAGAAAAAGATCAGGTTTTGAGTATAAGCATGTAATAGAATGGAATAGGATGGAATGAATGAATGTCCCTCTCGGTAATCAGCTTGTGTACACGTAGGTAAATTCAACTAGACCCTTCTATTTTTTTTTTCTAGTTCTTTTATGATATCTAACCTTTTTTTATAGACTTTATGTATTACTGCTGTTCTTCTTAGGATTGCTGGATACGAATTAGCTCTGCTTTTGCTGTTACTGTGGCAGGCACAGTAATTTGCGAGGTGCCTGTGATTGGGAAGCTGCTACGTGGACAATTGAGATGCCAACTCATACAGGCATGACGTGGATCGGTTCTGACTTCTGAGGGCTTCTGCTGAACACAAGTAGAAAGTGGCTCAATGTTTAATAAGTGGGAGCAATAAAGTTTTACCGTTATCTATATATCAGAATCTATCTGCGTGAATTTAAGGCTCGTTTGAAAATCAGGTTTAAAATCTAGGTTTTACAGATTTTGGGGTAAAAATTAGGTTTTGAAAAGTGATTTATGTTTGGAAAGTTATAGTTTTTATGGATTTCAAGGCAAAAAAGTGGGTAGGAAGAAGGAAAGTAAGAAAGAGAAAGAGAGAAAAAGTAGGAAAGAGAAAAGAGGAAAAAATAGGAAAGATGAAAAAACCTAGGTTTCACTAGGCAACCAGGTTATCAAACGAGCCCAATATGTCCTGTTGAGTCCCTATCTGATGACGTTGTTATGATCTCTAAAAATATTGTTGTTTTTTTGAGGAAAACAAACAATTTGTACGTAAATTATACAATTTTTTTCTGTCGATTTCTAAAACATGTGCAAATTATTTCTTATCAATAGAAAAAAATACAGATGCGTGTAATTCACTCTTCATTTGATATAAAATTAACGCAAATTTAAATATTAGAGAGTAAGAATAATAAAATCAAGAATACCAATTATGAGTGGATGTAGTCAAGACTCAAGATTTAAACTACCATAACATCAACGAAAGGCAGAAAGAAACTGAGGTACTATAATCTTTTCAAATATAAAAAAATATGCCACCTCTCTCGTCATTAATATATAAGGTACTTGATCTTTTTTTAATCGAATAAATTAACTAACTGATATATTTATCACGTTTCTCCAAACTAATTTGCTTAATTTATAAACTGATATATAATTTAATGGTACACGTAAGTATTTCAAAATAAATGTTATAATTAAATAGTCTATTTTAACTTCAAAAAAAAATTCAGTTTGATCTTATATTAAAAAATTGGGGGTGATGTGTGATCTTAGAAATAGGTGTAAATTAATTTGTTCACTCAACCGAGAGGAAACATAAATGGCACAGGAGAGTGTTAAGCCTAATCAAGTCGTTTGTCTTGTTACTCAGCCGACAAGATCTTTGCTTTTGGGGGCAATCTTCCACTCGGATTAAATGTCGACTGATATATATATATATATACTGGTCTTATCATCACTACCATCATCTGTGATATATAACCCCTGCTTAATTATGATTGGAGCTTTTAATACAACCTTAAGCTATGAGGCAATCACAAAACCTGGTAGCAATCATAAGTGACTAATCATGTGGCAGTGCTATAAATGGAGTTAAATCTTAATGACACCATTTAATCATAAGCATGCCACTAAATGCCAATCATCATCATGATCACGAATTGATTGTGGGTAACTGAACCATTCCTCTTTTCCAATTCTATTCCACCTGTTTGCCTGTAACTGTATGCTTCTGTCTGTGTCATGTGATGGTGATTAGTGAAAAGATTAAGGCTTCATTAACCAATGATCTAATTGTCGGTAACTACAGTTAATTTGTCGGCCCTGCTTCATATCCCATCACACACCTTGACTTATTACAGCCCATCCCCGGATTTGAGATAAGTGCAGTTGGACAATGGACTGTTTAATCAGATTGTCCACCTTCTATAATATGATGGCCTTGAATGTAAAATTTGTAGAGGAGTTTGATTTAGTCATGGTAATATGAGGTTGGACTTTTTTTTTACTGTCTCTTGTATTGATTGGCTATTTCTCATGATACTTGAACTTATCAGAGCAGTTTTATCCCTGCTGGTTTGAGTCAAATATGTCTGCAACCAAATATCCAAGAAACAGGTGTTGAAATGAAGTGTGTGGGAGAAGTAGAACATTGATTTGAGGAAAGAGCACCAAATTGGAAAAAAGGGATGCATAAGAGAGATGAGAGAGGGGGGGAAGATGTGGGAGAGATGTTTGGTGGGAGAAGAAAGGAAGGGAAGAGAAAATGACAGAGACTTGGGAGTGTTTGGAGATGAAAGTGACTGGAGATCATACTATTACTATTCATTCAATCCATCCAACATGAGGGCCAGGGGGAGGGGGAGGGACCACCATGGCCCAATGGGCCTGTGGGGCCCATGGAGGGGCAGACAAAGGGGCAAACACGCATGCTCCGGGCATGGCCTTCGTGCCCATCCAACTGCCTCTGTCCCTTCCCTTCCCTTAACTCGCCACCCCAATCCCTTCTTGTGCTTCAAATCCTAGGAGGTACCTATAAACCGTGTTAGTTGAGTTGGTAAGTGGCCTCATCTGGGGATGAGAACAAGAGTTTGAATTTGGAAAACCCACTTGCTGAGAGACACGAAAACACTTACGCTTTAAACCTTGAAGATGATTAATCTTAAGTCCAAAATGGTTTGATGACACTCTTAATAACTTACCCAAATAAACTATGGAAGGTGTTCACATTTAGTACATGTTAATATCATTAGTATGATTGTATCCAACAGAAGAGTAGCTGTACCGATAAAAAAACCAGCCAATCTACGTATTTTTATTTTATTTTTAAAATATATCATAAATTCGTTCGTTCTCTCTCTGTTTTTTTTTCCTTGGGTAAAAACCACCTCACATCCAACACTGTCCAAGCATTATGTTTCAACAGTGTCCAGCCACAAAACGCAGAAGCTCTCTTGATGCTGCTCACAAAAATATTAAGACACATTCACTTGACCCAATTGTAGTTAACAATAGAATTTCTTAAATCTTGTGAAGGAAACAGACCTGATGTTCCAGAATGAACCTTCGTCCATTCTGCGTTTCGATTTGCCTAGAATACACCCATCGGACTTGTTTAAGGATGGGTCAGTCGCTAAATGTGTTCCAACATATTAGGATTAGGCCCAGTATACTATTGGCATAATTGGGCTCAAGTGTGACACTCAAGGAAAATGAAAAGGATTGTAAGCCCAAACCCAATTTGTAAATGGGCCCATAATGTTGTAACAATTTTTGGTGGACCATTACCGAAGTTAATAGACATGAACGAAGCTAGAATTAGCGTCGTTGGATGGGAACAAATGGGGAAGATGGCCCTATCTAAGGGTGCATTTGGTATGGTGGAAATGGGAGGATAGAAATGAAATTAGAATTTAATTTCATGATGTTACTATATTTAGTGTGATGGAATTCAATTCCTCGAAAACATCTAATTTCAATTACATACTCAAACCCATGGAATTCATTAGATTCCATGGAACCCAAATTTTTTGGACCAAAATTTTGTTTTCTTTTTCAGTTTATAATTTAGTTAAGGGTAAAATAGTCTTTTTTGTTACATTTAAAAAAAAATCAACATTCATAAAAAAAAGACATGAATTCCTTCTTTATTTCCATGGTCGTAATTTTAAAGTCTATATCTATATCCATTTTCACCTCTATCTCAATTTCTATTTCCAATAAAATCAATTTCATTGTACCAGATGGGGCATAAAGGTTGACACCCGCGTTGTGCATGACCCAAATATATTGATTATTGTGCTTTTTCCTTTTATTATTATTATTATTATTATCCGGCCGACCTATTGGTGTGTATGAAGCTTCATGCATTTGTAGTTTATACCATTATTGAGAAAGTGCATGTACACAGGCCATTTGCTTGCTGATGCTCAACCTTAACTTTTCAGTAAACGAATTAGTCAAACTTCGCCTCCCCTCAAACTCCACTGCTTTAATTTATATATTATTACTGCACTTCTTTAACATACATATATCACCAACTTCTAAAATATACTCCTTAACTTGTTCAATACTATTCAGTGTTTGTTTCTGTGACCTTTACATTATGGGACGGACTTTATAATCCAAAATTCTCCAATAAAAATGAAAATAAAAATTTTGGGCGGGCAAGCGTGTTTACAGTTTACACGCGTCCATATTTTGTCGAGGGTAAATCAAGCAATTTCTTCAAACTTCCAAGGCCAAGCGTCGAGGTCTTCGGCTACGCGCACTTGTATCGCTTCTTCGTCTACTCTACTCTACCCTACGCAGTTACTACTATCTCTCTCTGTTCTAATCTAGTCCTTCTCGCTCCCCGAAATCTCGATCATAATTTCCCTTCGTATTCCCTGAGAACCCTTCTTTCTAGAAACATTAGGGAAGCTTGAGCATTTTACAATTGCACGGTTTCTTCTCCAACAGGTGGAAATGGCGGAGATTCAGCCTCCGGAGGGGCAGATGAATAATGGTGCAGGAACGCTGATGGTTAACTCTTGCGAACCTGTGCCTTCATCCAAGCGTCAAAGGAGGCCGAGTGTCAGATTAGGCGACATCGGAGACCAGCCGTACGATTCGCATGTACGTCGGAGCAATAAGCCGTGGAAGCTCGGTCTCGATCACAGGAAGGACTCTAATGCCTCAGGTAAAGCCTCCAAGACTCGACCTTTGACCAATTTAAGTTCTGGAAGCGGTTTTGTGGGTTTTAGCGAAACCCTAGAGGGTGACGAGAAAGAAAGCAATTTGGATTGCGTGGCGATTGGTAGCTGGAAGGTGAAAGAATCGAAGAAGAGAGGTACCACGGCCACCAAGCGGGTCAGATCAAATTGGGTTTCCAGAATCGACGAAGGAGGAGGCGGCGGCGGCGGAGTGGAAGGAGAGGAAAAATACAGCGCCGGCGAAGACATTGATGATGGATATAGGGATTTTGATAAGGAAAATTCGGATAGCCCTTTGAAAGACCAAAGTCCAATTCATTCGTTGGAGAATTTGGGTGTTGAGGGTCATGGAAATGACAGAGAGGTGCATTATCACGGCAATAGGAGATCAGTTAGGGCGAGGGTTTCAGAGGGCAGGGAACATCACGATGGCATTGAGCTATCAGGCCCATCTGATACGGATGTGAGGGACTGGAAATGTGGGGATAGGAATGGGAATGCTGGAAGAGGGAGTTGTGGAGAAGATGGGGTGAGGATTTGGCTTAATGGATTAGGACTTGGTCGATATGCTCCTGTGTTTGAAATTCACGAGGTCGATGATGAGGTTTTGCCCATGTTGACTTTGGAGGATCTTAAAGATATGGGAATAAACGCAGTTGGATCAAGAAGAAAAATGTACTGTGCTATTCAGAAGCTCGGGAAGGGGTTTTCATAAGCTTGTTTTTTTACCTTTCTTGCCTAATGTAGCACTGGAGAATTCTCAGCCATAGCAAATTAAGATGGATGTCTGAAGTCTGAACCCAGCTCTAGCATGTGCTTCCATAACTTGTTTGGCATAGAATAGCTAATCTTAGTCCCTCACGTGTTCTTACTTCCAAACATCTTTTTTCAATCCAGTGCAAGTACATACGAGGATGTTAATTTTGCTGAAGTATTTTTTTTTTTGGCTTCAATGAACTAATTCTAATGATATCACTGATAAGTACAAAAGGCTACCGTTATGGGAAAGAATATCTTTCTGAATGAGAAAGGAAGTGAAATGCTGTATGATTTCTTGTCTGTATCCATTGGAGACACGGATAAATATTCATGCCATTTTCTGTGGGCGCCTCCGAAACTCTTGGCCTGTTTGTATTTATAGATGCGTATAATTTTTGAAAGATTTCTCGAGCCAGGAGCTTCAATAAAAAGTCAAATTTGTTTGGCTTCACATGTCATTTGAGGTGTTATTCTTCTGGTAATTTAGTCATGTTTCCATGCATATATTTGACTGATATGTTGGTTTTAGTTCATTTTAAATCCCTCTGTTTCTGCAAGGTGTTTGAGGACAATGAGAGTGAACGTTAGCTTGCTTTTGTATTCAGGTAGGAACTGCTTCTTATATCTACCTTTCAGGTCATAGCGGCGAAGTTTACTAGTGTGTAGTGGATTCAATAATCCTGAGGTTACCCTTATCACTTCCCTTTCTCCTTCAAAGCAATGTAGGCCCTCCCAAGTGCGCAGAGAACTGAATATTTTCTCAGCTCTTGGCCATTTACTTGTTCATGGTGTGGGGAAAGTTTGCTAATCATAGAGCAATCCGGCGGTGAGGTGATGATGGGGAAGGTCAGTGTGTGAGGTGTCAAATGATTGCATCAATGTTAACCAGGCTCCTGCAAGATAGATGATGGGAAGTGTATGTGTTTGTCTTGGTGTGAGGAACTGAAAATGCATAGTGGCAGTGAAGGAACCTAAGCGGTAACTTCCGGATTTTATTAATATTCACTAATGATCACAAAAATAAATTATCTGAAATTTACTTTACTATCTGGGAAATCCTTTTATTTTATTTATAGCCTTAGAATCTGACAATTTGACCAGCTTGCAGCTAAAGAGCTGCTGTGCTAACTGATGTTTCCATTAAGTCACTGGTTGGTTGTTTTGCAAGAGTGAATCGGTATGGACATTGGAGACCAGTACTGATTGCGCAGTATCATCTGCTGTTTCATGTTGCTAATTCGATATGCAGGAGTGGCTTGATTTCAACAAAGCAGTTTTTTCTTTTCTTGTACGGACAAACGAAATGCCAGTTCACTGAGCTTCGCCCTCGTTGGCAAACATCTCTATATCAACCAAATATGCGCTTCGCTCTCTCTCTCTCTCTCTCTTCAAATGATCAAAATCAACAGAAAAAATGTTACTATTTGAGGGGCAAGCGGATTACTGAAAGTAGAAAGGTATGGCAATAATTGCGTGCAAGCGGATTACACAAAATAAACAAGATTGAAGAGAATAAGGCTGGAAAGAATTGAAACCAACACAACTCATTGGGCATGTGTGAGTAATTAATGTTGGAAGAATGGAGGGCGTGGCATGAAAGAGAAGGATGAATGAAGTAGCCGAGGATGCCCGCCAGCAATAAAACGAGCCCAGATGAAGCGCACAAGCAAGCACCCATTGAATTGCAAGGCAAGCCATCCTTGGCTACCACACTTCACTCTCTCCCTCCATGCAACACCCTCTCTTCCCTCTTCGTTTCAGCTCATTATTGGCTCCATGCCTCACCCTGCACTAGCAAACCCCCCCCAATATTTATACTATGTTGTTTCATTACAATGCTGAGTGAGAATATGTTCCATGGGAAATAGGGACCAACCATATTGATCAATGAAAATTGCAGAGTCAACCATATTGTCCGTTCTGACATTCACTTAATTCCACATAACTTGTTTAGATGTAAGGTTGAAAATAGTTTTTACAGATTCTGAGGTAAAACCTAGGTTTTTGAGAATATATTTTGGAAAATAGCTTTTACAGATTTTGAGGCAAAACCTATGTTTTGAGAAGTTATTAGCTTTTACGGATTTTGAGGCAAAAAAGTGGGTAAGAAAGGGAAAGAAAGAAAAAGTAGGAAAGAGGAAAGAGGAAAAAGTAGGAAAGAGAAAATATAGATTTCAAAACCTAAATTTCAAACTGAGGTTTTGTAACCAAAATAGAGGAAAAAAATTTTACTTAGACAAAACCTCGATTTTGAGGTAAAACCTAGGTTTTGAAACCAAACCTAAGTTCTAGAATTCGTTGCCAAATAAGTCCTTCATCTCTTTGGGACCTCCATCCCCATCACCCCTTCCCTTCTCTTTCTTTTCATATCATAATCTAACAATTCTCTACATCTCTACCATCACATGCTAGCTAGCATCCCAATGATTCCTTTTTTCACTCCATCAATTCTCTGCGTATCACTCAAACTTATCCCTTACTCATCCGCAACAGAGGGAGGTTCCTTCAAGTCAGGAACTCACGGGAGAACACACAGGCAAAGAAGATCAGTATTGCTTTTATATGATCTTATAGATAGTCATTGACTAACACAAGCTTGTCAAGTGTAATTTTTGAACTTCCTTTAAATAAAATCTCTCTTTGTAAAAAGTTCATGAAACAACCAGTAGTTGCCAGTTGGCACTCTCCTTATGCACTTTAATCTCGTACGTTCATGTGATGAGGCATTATCGTCATTATCTATTATAGTTGAGGATAAGCTCATATTTAATGGTCCTTCCCCACATTTGTTCACATGGGCCCAGGCTTTCCAGAATCAATCAAAATCAAAACTCTTGCAACTCCCTCCTCCTTCACCATCAATCTATGAGCTCATTATTCTTATTCCTTGCAAATCCTATAATCTTAATCAAATCACGCCACAACATAAAATACCTAATCTTAAACTTTTCAATTAACTGACCAAAATCTCGTCACTCTTAATAATTAAACACAATCATGAGGGTGACTTCAAAGTGCTTATTAAATAATAATTATGTGTATATGTTAACAATTGAATCAAAGGATTAAATCACTTTTTGGCTATTGAACACCCAGAAGAAAAGGAGAGATTTTTTTTTTGGGTGGTGGAAGAGACCAAGTTACTGGGGTTGACTTCCAATTTGTGGTCACTCACAGGGACAGATTTTGAAGGATACAAGGGAAGTCAGCACAAGGCCATAATTAGGGACAACATACATTGTTCCAAGCTTCCCCCATAAGGAAGTATATTTGAGGGATGAACTCTTCACATTCCTTTTTTTTATTCACTTTACACCCTTTTTATTTCCCCCTAAACAATTATTCCTTTAATGTCTACCATCAATCTACATGCATTGAAAAATAGAGTCAAAATTGGTTCAATAATTTTAATTATCTCTCAGCGACAATTATAGAAAGATCTCATTTAATATTTATAAAATTTTATTTGCCCTTACCACCTTAATAAATAACAAAGAATATTTTTATATTGTGACTTATATTTTTTATAAAAATGACGACGACAGTGAATACTTTGTTTTTCCTTGGCCTGACACATTTGAAAATAAAACAAAGAATTTGTATCCTTGCCAAAAAGTCTAATTATTTGAGAAAAACTATTAAATCAGAATTTAAACTCTCTTGAGCGAATAAAAGTAAAGTCGAGCAATTTATCAAAAGAAAAAACAGTGGAGTAGGTTCTGTGTTTGTGATTTTGTTGAAAAAAGATTATTTAATTCAGCGGTTGATTTGAAAATACTTTATTAATGTAATTTACTTGTGTGATCTCGTTGACCCCAACGTTATCCCAAACAAACAAACAGGCCTTATACTGTTCGGGCAATGCACTTTTAAAATTGTCAATTTTCTAATTAAAAACCTCAAATCTTTCATCAAATCATGTCTGAATCGTGCATGCAAAAAAAAAAACTCTTAAGGGTAATTAATTACTTTAAATAATAAATTGGAGAGAATTACTTTAAAATCCCGTGCTACGAATTAATTATTTTAAGGTTCCAACAGGTTATTAATGACAGCTACTTCATTTATTAATGATGCTCCTTAACTTATTATTAACAACATCTTAGTAATTTGTTATTCTAAAAAAAATGCAATTCTAACAAAAATGACTAGACAGACGTAATCTTTTCAGGTAAGCAGGTCATCATAACTTGCATTAAAAAAGGAAAAGGAAAAGGGTTGTTGGCGGGAATTAACGGCCATAGATTACAGTACATATCAACAGTGCCTCACGCTGCGTCTCTCTCTCTCTCTCTCTCACTGTTTCTTCTTTCTTTTTGGCTCTCTCTCGTAGCCTAGCGCTTCCCCTGCAACAACAGCCTTACACCATGAAAATAACCGACACCTCCGATCCAATCAGTCTCTCCGATCATCTTTCCTCTCTTCTCGGCGAAATGCCCACCATTCTTCACTTCAAAGGTAAGTGGTCCCTAATCACTTCGAAACTTTGCCTTTTTCACTCTCGACTCGCCGATTTCTCCTCCCACTTCCCTCATTCCTCCTCCTCCAACTCTCCTCCAGAAACCTTATTCTCTCCATAGCCCACACTCTCGACGACACCGTTTCCATCGTCAAGGATTGCTAGTTCCCCACCTTGTCCCTTGGCAAGCTCAAGACCCAGAGCCTCATTGATTCCCTCCTCGCCACCCTTGATCGTCATCTCTCAGATTGCAACGTTCTCTTCAAAAGCGGCGTTCTCCGGGATGAAGCCGTTTCAAATGCGTCTCATGGGGACGCTGTTCGATCTGAATCCAGGAATTTGATCGCTCGTTTGCAAATTGGGTCATCTGATTCTAGGATTCTGGCTACGGGCTCCTTTCTGGGTTTACTGCAAGAGGATGATAAGAATGTGATGATAGTTGTGCCACAGGGTGTGGTTCTCGTGCTCGTTCGCTTACTGGATTCGAGCTCTCCGGAAATGAAGGAGAAGATCGTCGCTGCGATATCCAGAATTTCAACGGTGGATAGTGGTACAGAGTCGAGAGAAATGAAAGAAATGCAAGAAGGGAAAACTGAATCTTTATTCCATACATGGCTCCGTATACTGTTCATACATTTATAATGAATAACGACTGTGCGTAACGACTACTGAATAACGGCTTACATTCCAGCTTCTTCCCTAATGCTGACATGTGGCCTATGTCGGCCTTATTACGTAACAATATACTCCCCCCTAAAAGACATCCTTGTCCTCAAGGATGGGATGCGCGACTGTATTCAACACAAGGAACTCAGGGAATTGGTCTCGGATGAAGGAGACGTCTTCCCATGTTGCGTCTTCTGGTGTCGTGCGGGACCATTGCACCAAGACTTAGGTTACCGGCAGCAGTCCCCTTTTGACCATACGACGATTGAGAATGGCTACCGGGGTCAACAAAAATTGCCCATCGTCATCCACGGTTGGTAACGTCAAATTTGACGGCATTCTAGGGCGAGTTGATCTTTTCAATAATGAGACGTGAAAAATAGGGTGGATGCGGGAGCCCTCTGGAAGTTTCAGTTCATATGCAACGTTACCCACTCGTTTCAGAACCTCGAAGGGTCCGAAGTACCGTGCCGCCAACTTATGAAGGGAGGAGTTGTTAATCATATTCTTTCGAAAGGGATGGAGCTTAAGGTACACATGGTCGCCTACTGCGAATTGGCGTTCACTGCGATATTTATTGGCTTGCTCAATCATTCTATGCTGGGCTTTCCGTAAATGTTCCTTGAGCAGTTGCAGAGTGAGCTCCCTGGAAAGGCAGAGGCGATCCACCATGTCATTGTTAGAATCCCCTGGAAGGTAGGGTAGGTGGGCAGGTGGGGTTACGCCGTAAACCGCCTGAAATGGTGTCATTTGAATAGCAGAGTGATAGGATGTATTATACCATAGCTCGGCCAGTGGTAACTAGCGTGCCCATTGTTTTGGGAAGTCTCCGGTCATACTTCAGAGGTAGCACTCTAGACACCTGTTCAAGACCTCCATTTGGCCATCGGACTGTGGATGGTAAGCTGTAACATCCTGATTTTTATTTAAAGGATTTAATTATCTTTGAGAAATAATATTTATTTAAAGGAATTAATTGTTATTTAGAAATAGTGCTTATGTTAAATATAATTTGTTGGATAATTATTTGAGTTCAAAAGAATTTATCTTAACGTAAGACATATGAAATAAAAATAATGATAAATGAAAAAAAGAACGATTTTATAAAGGGAGAAAAAAAAGGAAAGAAGAAGAAAATAAAAGGAAAGGAAAGGAAAGAAAATAATATATATCCATACAAAATAATATATATATATAGTACTTAGGCATGTGGCCCAGTTTGATGATATGTGTATATATTTGTATATAAAAAAAAAAGGGAAAGGAAGTGGCAGCTTGGACCTTTGCAATGTCTATATAATATATATTAAAAAAAGGGAAAAACAACAAAGAAAGAGAGAGTGAACTGTAGTTTCATCACGTGAGGTGCCTATATAAATACCCCTCACGCACATTAGGTTAGGTATTCCTATTCTCTTTCTTTTCTCAGACGGCAGCGTGGCTCCATCTCTTAGGCATCGAAGTTTATTTTGGGATCAATTAGGTAATCAAGACTATTTCCTTTCAATTTACTTCCTTCATAAAAGTTTTTCTAAACAATATTCTCTTTCTAATGATAGTAATATCATTCTGATCAGATGAAAATTTAAGATTTAGATTTGGATAACGATTGAATTTTGTCAAT
>JANTPZ010095320.1:0-17337 GCA_025593235.1 Vachellia pachyceras | reverse complement strand
ATGAAAAATAAGTCTTACATATAGAATTAAGATCAACCCCTCAATTAAGTGATGCACTAATAATCGAGGAGCACCCTTTATAATATATATATATATATATGTATGTATGTATGTATATTTCATGAAAATTACTAATAAGTATTTATTTGATAATGAGTCTCTCCTTTTGAAACTTAAAGTGCAAATGATTTTCACCTATTTCAATAAATACGTTTTCCTATATTTAAACTTATGTTTTCCTATATTTATACCATTCCCATGTTGTTGAAAAATTACTAATATTTATTAATGTTGAGTATTGTTATTCTTTTTTTGGTACAAAGACTGTTATTATTTGTTGACTTGTATTTGTGACTAGAAAAAAAATTATCAAATGCATAATAGATAGACTTAGGGCATAGTTGAAGCCCATAGCATACAAGTCGTAACAACAAAAACAAGCCCATCGATACAGCACCCAGCCCATTCCCCAAGGTGATCCCAACGCTAATAACTTCAAATATAGTACGCATGTTTTGGAAACACTTCTTTTTAATGGTGTACATAAGTTAAGATAAAACTATCTTGAAATCTATAAAAATCATCTTGAAATCCATAAAAGACATTTTGAAATACTTGAAACTATCTCGAAATCTGTAAAATCATCTCGAAGCTGTAAATCCTTTCTCCCAACGGATTTGATCCCAAACACACAAATTGTCTCAGATAGGATTGCATTCGGTAGGAGGATTCCTATGTCTTGCAAAAAAGGTTTTGCTAGTATGGAGCCAATAAAAGTCAATTCAATTGATAATAAGTTAACTCATAAACCATGATATCATGAATTTAAATCCCATCAGTAATATAAAAATTTTGTTGGTGAACGATTTGATTTTTATGTAAATATTGTTTCGAATCCACTGCAAGTACAAATCACAAAATCTTTCCTAAAGACAACTACATGAGAGAATTAGTTTTTTGAAAGTTATTTTACACAATACGAAATAAGTATATAAAAGAAGTTTTATCCCAACTAATGTAAAAGTGCTTTTTGAATTGATTTTGGATGGTTGTTAATTGCCCAGTCATTGCAATAACTTATTTACCCTTATAATATAAAATTATTTAAAAATAAGTTAATTCAAATTTCGTATTCAGATAGTTTCAATGTCATCATCACCTCCAAAGAGTTCTCATTAGTAAATGAAAATATGTACAAGTAAGCATATTAAATGATGCCCCAATAAAAAAATGTTAATGTGCTTATTTGGGAATACCGTTTCCCCAACGGTACACACAAGTCAAGACAAAACAATCTCAAAATCTGTAAAAACTATATCGAATTCCATAAAAATCATCTCGAAATCCATAAAATCATCTTGAAATCCACAAAGTATCTCAAAATCAGTAAACTCAATTCTTCAACGGAATTTCCAAACACACACAATATATCTGAAATTGAATGACGTAAACTCTTAGGACTCTGTTTATACTTATAATTGCTTATACAAATAGATAGTCTTTTTCATGAATAATTTACTGGATGACTTTTGAAATTCTGAAAATAAAAATAATAAACATAATTGACCAAGCAAATAAATTAATATAAAAAGACAAAAAAAACATTAAATCAGTTTCATAATGTGTCTCAGTCTTTTTTAAAAAACAAACAGGTCCTATCCCTTATTTGGTATGTTGTTAGAAAACTACTCCCACGTATTCTAAATATTTTATAATTTAATGTGTTTTATTTAAAATTTTAGCTTTTTCCATGAGTAATTTATTTTAACTAACTTTTTCAATTTACATTAAGTAATTAATTGAATTAAGAATTGTGTTTTTTTTTTCCTTATGACCATTTGTATTTGTGGGTTTTCAATTAAATCATTATGTAGGCTTTGTTTATACGGTATTTTTAATTTGATGGATGTCTAAATAATAACATGTAAACGAAAAGAGAAATTAAAGTTTATATGATCACGAAGTCATACACTTTATAAGAAAGTGACACACAAAAATATAAAATTGTATACGAATTAAAGTTTGTCTTTATCTCTTGTAAACAGTAATATGATAACATCACCCACAAATCTGACATTCAACTAACCTCGCTACAACATGTGGTAGTTGTATTAGAAAATTGGATTTCAGTATGAAAGTGATGATTGATATGTATGGTAGATGACTTCAAAATCAAAAAAGTTTAGGCATATTAAATGTTTTAAATTTAAAATGGCTAAGTTTATTAAATTTATAATGTGATTTTTCTGTCAATTTTAACACCATCAACATTATTTAATAGAAAATGTTGATTCTATAAATTTAAATAGTGACTCAATAGTTAAATGCTAACTAAATCATGCTTATAATTATTTTTATTATGTGTACAATTAAAATAAAGATTTTTTATTAGCATGCTTACTTTAATTCGATATTATAAAAATGATTATCAGTATGATTTATTAACATTTAACTATTGACTCATCATTTAAATGAGACTAACAGTATCAAGATTAGATAATTAAAAATATACTTTATAAATTTAAAGGACTTAATTGAAAATTGATGTAAATTTAAATTAATAAAGTTATAATCTACAATTTAGCCAGTTTAAAACTTATGGAAGTTAGTTAAATATAAATCAAAGTTAAGGGGAATATGGGTAATTGAATTAATTTATATATTGTATTGCATCTTTAAATAAAAATAGAAGTGACCAGCTAAATAATAATCTTAATATTGTGTGTGTATACATATTTTAACTTTAATTCTTGTAACCCCTATATATGGTTGGAGTTGAGTCTCTAAGAAATGAATTAGATTGTTAACAACTTGGAGAAATACAACATGTTCTGGATTTAATATTTATATTGATATTGAAATTCAAAATGGTTAACATCAAAACAACTGAAATTATTTATAAAGAATCACGAAACCATTTAGAGGATTCAATTATCATTGAGAAATAATTATTTTATAATAAATGTAATTTAAAATGTAATTATTTGAGTAAAAAGAATTTATGCAAAATATGAATTATAAAAAATAAAAAATAAAGTGATAATAAAAATCAATTTATAAAAGAAAAAGTGTTTGAATAGCAATGACAAAACAGAGAAGAATTTAAGGGTGTTTTGCCAAATGAAGATAAGAAAGAAAAAATTAAATAAAAAAAGAAGGGCTGGTGGAGCATGTGAGTGTGTTGTTTTAAGGGAAAATAGTACCAGCGTCCCATGGAAGTATGTTGCTATAAAAAAAAGTCTTATGAATCAGGCCCTCTCGTGGATGAGTCCTTGGGACCTCTGTGAGATAAGAACCTCACATGTAATTGCTCTTATGGCCTTTAAGAGAAAAAGTATTCCCCACTCAAAACCCATTTTGAAAACATTCTAAAACGGAGAGGAGCAGTTCGAAACCGTTGCCTTGCAATAAGAGCAATTGTCATCATTGAGGGTCTAAGACGCTGTTGCAATCGCCATCGTTGAGTTGAGCCGGAGATGACACCATTGCCATCGTTGAGAGATTGAGGAGTAGTGAAGAAGCATTTCTTTAACCTTTGATTCAAACATCCTTGTCAGATGTGTTTCGTTTGAAACATCCTTGTCTTTGATTCAAACTCATTTTTTCGCATTTTTGTTTAGTTTCATATTGTATGTTCTCTTAATTTCTTTCCTGGTATATAGTGTGTGTCGCGTGTGTACTTCCAGTTCTTGCACTGATTTTAGTCTAAAAGCTTTCCTCTTTCGAGATTATTTTAATTTTTTTATTCTGAATCAGCAAAGCTTTGATAACAAAGCTATTCTTCTTCTTGTTATTTTTTTTACCAATTAATTCCTTGCTTTAAACGAAGTATGTACCTTTGTTGGAGACTACTGAAAGAAGCTGCTGAAAGGGAAAAAATCCTGGACACAAAATGTTGGAGGTTGTTTGTACTTGCTAATATTAAGTTTGATCAACTTAGTTTGTTAGAGTTCTTGTCATTAACAACAACTGATCCTCTCATTGAACTTGCTAATAAGTTTTTTATTCTTTTATGCAGATTTATTGTCTACAACATCTCCCATTCCAAAACCAGAATGCGGATAAAGTTCAGTATGCACTTGCGTTCTGGAATGAAAATAATGTCAAGTGCATATTGAAGCAGGAGAAAGATAGCATTCAAATGTTGCTACATGGGAAAGAGCAATATGGCAACATCCTCATCTACAAGCTTCAATCCAAATTTACTAACTCACCCAGTAACCATAAAAAAATTGAGATTAAATGAAACAGTAACACATCCCAACCTGGATGGCTAATTTGACATTATTTTTCATAAGTTGCAGGTAATAAAGAGGACATATCACAGTTTGATGTCTAGATTTGCATCCATGGTGGGAGAGGAATCAAGGCTGGTGGAAGGGGGTGACAATGATGAAGAGGTAGAAGATGGAGCAGGTGAGGATGATAAAGATGAAGTTATAAAAATAAGTGAATCTGAGGATGAAGCTGATGAAGGAGATGCAACCGAAGAAGAATATAAGAAATAGGATGAGAAGGGACAGGAAAAAGGACTACAAATAGAAGAGTATAAGGAGGACAAAGGTGACGATCAATCACCTGGTGACAATGTAGACAACCAAGGGCATGTTGAAATAGAATTGAGAAAATCTACAAGGGTGAGAAAACCTGTTATGGGATCACTGTGGGTGATGGCAATGGGTAAGGTTGGAAAGAGGAGAATTGTTTATGACCGAGAAGCTTTATTTCAAATATGCACTGCTAGGTCAAATGAAGCCGAAGGTCAAGAGTAGGGCCTTCAACTTTGTCCCTGTATGTATACTTTTCAAGTGAAATCTGACATCCTAAACATGTTTGTGTATTAGGTATTTTGTAGATATTTACGATTACTACCTTACCCATGCTGATCTCTATTGTCTCCGTGAAAGAAGAAAGATCAATGAAAGGGTAATTAACATGTACATGGCTTAACAGAAGAATGTGATGGGATTTTAAAAGGCATATAAGTTCAATGGAATAATTTAAAGCATTGCGGAAGTGTACCTGTATCTATGGATGCGTTTGACAGAAGGGGTAGATCAACCAGGTTATCATTAGGAAAGAGAGAAAACCGTCTACAGATGGGGAAGCAAGGCGGTTATAATTATCCTAATTAACCCAGGAATCATAAGCCTGTATTTGTTAGGGGACCTAGTATTCAGCTCATCAATGAATACTGGACAGCAAATTGGGCCTCAGTATATATTAGTCCACAACACCTAATTGAGTCCACTTAATTCCTTAAACATTAACAGATCAATTTATATTTAGGTCAGTATAAGAAATAATGGCACTACATATAAGTGTAATATGTGGCCCATTGTTGAATTATACCAACAATCTCCCACCGGGGCACATATGCAACTTAAATGTGTAAAATATTACGCGCAACATTGCCATTATTTATTTCCTAAACAATCTAGTTCATTGATTGCATCCATATAGAACCAAATATGATCTTTGTCATATTACTCATAATTAAATCCCAGAATGATCACAAATATATACACAATCAAATGATATAGATCAATCATGAATATAATACATGGAAAATTTCTTGAATGTGATCTATATGCCTATTTTTCAATTGATCCTCCCTAGTCCACCTCAAGCCAAAGTCAATTCCCCCGCTAGACTAGGAAACAAGAACTCAATCAAACGTTATATCCTCGGTCGAGAACTCCATGCCTTAGCCCATAGCGCTTAGTGGGAGAAGCCGTTGCCTTTATTTACCTTCCCTCTGGCATGTTTTCCCTGGCTTGGATTCAACCTCCTGCCCGCCTCTTTTTATGGAAACGGTCATATACCGTAAAACTGACATCTTCTGATTTAAGGTAATCCTATATGGTCCTTAATAGTGCAAGTTTTAATTACTGATTCTATTTTACTTTTCCAGGCTTTTTGGTCTTTTTTATCAACAAATTCCATCTTCTTCTTCTTACCTGCAGCTTACATTAGGCCCAGTGAGTTTTGGGTCTGGTCTCGGATCTGATTGGGATGGTGCCTTTTGGGGTGATAAGGATTGAAGTTTTTTTTCAGCCCTAGTGAGTGAGCAAAGCAAGCTATACTTGATACCGAGTACGGAAACTTACCCTGCCACATTGATCATGGAAGTTTCGGATTGAAATGAGAGTGGCAAGGAAGAGCTAGTAGTCTTTCAAGTAAAGAAGATCAACCTTAACTTAATCATGTAGAATGGTAAATTGAACCAAAACTTCAGTCGAAAACTGAATAACTTTATTTTTATTAGAAAAATGCTTAAATATGTTCATAAAATCAAACACCAAATGCATCCTACTAAACTAGGATATCCTCATCATAAAGCACATCCATTCGAGCTATGCGCTCGTGAAAGACCTTGGGGGTTACTTCCTTTGTTAGGGGTTCAACAATTATGGAGTATATCCGAATGTGTTCAATAGAAAACTATGCATTCTGTACCCTATCCTTAATGGTTAGGTATTGGAATACAAGACTATCGCCATATTGTCACAAAATAACTTTAATGGTCTTTCAATACTTTACGCAATTTGCAGCCCAGTGACACAATTGCGCAGTCATATTCCATGGTTGGATGCCTCCCAAACTGCTACATGCTTTGCTTCCATAAGGGAGGAAGCTCCAAGAAATGGCTTTACCAGCTAGCATGTAGACATAGCCTGATGTGGATTTAATAATATCTTGGCATCCATCGTGATCATAATCAAAATACCCAATTATCTCCAACTGATATGATCTACGATACATGAACATGCAATCCTTTGTTCTCTTTAGATATCTCATAAGCTGTCTGATTGCTTTCCAATGGTCTATACCCCGATTTATAATTTTGCATGCCAAACCTCTTAAGCACTTTATCGATATAACTCCTTTGTGATAATCCAATAACACTTTGATTTCTATCTCGGTGAACCTGGATTCCTAATACAAAGGAAGCTTCACCAAGATCTTTCATTTCAAAGTTATTTGATAGAAATTTCTTAGTTTATAGTAACAAATTTGAATTATTGGTGGCAAGCAATATGTCATCAACATATAAAACCAAGAATATAAACTTACTCTCACTAACCTTGCGATATACACAATGATCAATAGGATTTACCTCAAAATGGAATGAGGTAATTACCTGATGAAATTTATGATACCATTGACAGGAAGCTTGCTTAAGATCATAGATGGATTTCTTTAATTTACCAACCACATAATTATGTTCTCCTAACACAAAGTTCTTTGGTTTCTCCATATAAACCGTCTCATCAATGTCACCATTGACAAACGCAGTCTTAACATCCATCTGATGGAGCTCAAGATCAAAATGGGTGATTAGTGCAATGATTACTGTAAAAGAGTCTTTCGAATAAACTAGAGAGAAAGTCTCTTTAAAGTCAATAACTTACTTTTGAGTAAAGCCCTTTGCCACAAGACAAGCTTTAAATCTTTCCACTTAGCCATTTATATCATTTTTTGGTTTAAAATATCCATTTGCAACTAATGGGTTTTGTATCTTCCGCAAAGGGACAAGACCCCAAACCTTATTGTCTTGCATGGACTTGTACTCCTCATTCATAGCCTCAATCCACTTTTGAGAGTTGGAGCTTTACATTACTTGTTGGAAGTTGACTGGATCATCTTCCGCTATACCATTATCTTCCTTATGTTCATGAAGAAAGACAATGTAATCATTTGAAATTGCATTTCTCCTTTCTCATGTGGACCGTCTTAGTATTGAAATAGCCTCCAGCAGAGCCAATGCTCGAGCACTAATTCACAGTGCTCGAGTATTGAGGATTTTCACATATTATTGGTATTGATGCCTTATTTTGATGATAACAAAATGATTTCAGGAATTATAAAGCTTAATTTGTTGATGATTAATTGTTCTTAGTGAAATAATCAAGTTTTGTGATCAAGTCATCAAGTTTGTATGAAAGTATTGAAGAATACTCGAGTTCTGTGCTTTAATACTTGAGTATCAAAGTTTTTCATAAGTTAAAAATTAATACTTTCAGACAACACTTGAGTTTTTATTGAGAGTGTTGATAATACTCGAGTTCTAAACTTTAATGCTCGAGCATTGTGAGTTAAAATGTTTTTGAGAATTCAACACTTTAAGTGAAAACTCAAGTATTAAGATGAAGTGTTGCAAACACTCGAGTGATGTTTTACAACACTCAAGTAATGGTATTAAAATCAGAATACTTTCGTATGAAACTCAAGTATTGTATTGAAGTATTGACAACACTCGAGTATTGTGTTGTAATACTCGAGTATCGGGCTTTGTTTTCAAAAGAATATTCAACACTTGAAGCAGAATACTTGAGTTACAAATGAAAGTATTGGCAACACTCGAGTATTAAGTTCTGAATACTTGAGTATTGAATCAAAATACTTCAACTTGAAGCATAACACTTGTGTTGTGGAGGAAGTGTTGACAACACTCAAGTGCTTGTTCTCAATACTCGAGTATCGGGCAAAGTTTTCAAATGAAAGATAACACTTCAAGCACAACACTCGAGTATTAGGTGAAAGTGTTGACAACACTCGAGTATTGACTTTTGAATACTCAAGTATCGAGCACCATTTCTTCAAAGACACAACACTTCCATCTAAACACTCGAGTAATGGCAGAAAAGTGACAACACTCGAGTATTGTGACATTTCAAATGATTTCACTTCAAGTTTCCTTCTGAACAATCGAGTATCAACTGAAAGTATTCCTAACACTCGAGCACAAGAATTTCAACACTCGAGTATTTACACTAAATTTCAAAATCTTCTACAATACTCTCAGATAACACTCGAACAATTTCAAAAGTGTTTGTGAAACTCGAGCATTGACAGAAAACACTCGAGTATCATTTTATAAATTCAAAATGCTTGATTAACACTCGAGTACTGTGAATAAACACTTGAGTATTATTTTTCAATGGCTATTTTCTCTTTCTGACAGCTTTTTACCTGCTTTGTATCTTTCCTTATTCGTGACTAACAGCGTTTGAACTTCACCTACCTTCATAAATGCAGAAGCCCAGGATCATAGAAAGAGAAAAAGCTATCCCCATAGACAGATTGCATAATTCAAGCCTTTGTCGTTCACGTTACTCAGAAGCATTTATTATAGCATTAATGGCGAAGACGAAGAGTTGGTTAATGGGAGTAACAGACACTTAAATGTCTCTAACGGCAAATTTATTACTTCTCATCTATAAAAAACCAAGCATTCATTACCGAGAAGTGTAGAACAATATTGAAAAGCATTCAAAGCTTTCATCTTCATTCTCTGTAAATCTTTGAATATTCTTTCCAAGCCTCAGCAGTTGCTATCTACTCTTTGAGAGAGTTTCTTTAAGCATTACCTTCTGTAAATCTGAGAGAAATTCAAGGTTGGGACTTTGAATCCTTTGGGATGTGAATTTATCAGAAAAACAGAGAGCGTGAGTCTCTGTTTTATTGCATATAGTGAGGGGGAGTGTGAATCTCCGCTGTAAAGGCATTATTGGCCTTGTTTGCTGTTGATAGTGGATTTGGAAATCTTGGAGGTGCTCTGAGGACTAGAAGTAGGTCAAGTGGACAAAACCAGGATAAATCTCTATGCTCATCTTTCCTCTCTCTCAGTGACTTTAATTTTATTTTGTGGTTTAAGTCTAATTTTTTTGATTGACCAATTCACCCCCTCTTGGTCAAATCCTACACTAACAATTGGGAGTAAATGCTGCAAGCATTGACTGGAAGTATTACCAATGATAGAGCATCGATCTCAAAATTTTTCTATTCACTTATGCTTTTTGAAAATGCTTTAGTACGCTATGCCAGCACTCATAATACTCGAGCACCACGATCTATCACTTGAGTATTGAGTCTTTTAACCATACTTTCTCTCAATACTTTCACAGAATATTCAAGCAGCCTTAAAAAGCATTGTCAGTATTCAATCACTGTATTTTTATCAACGAGTATTCAGAGATTTTTCGAACACTTTCATCTTATACTCCAGCATTGAGTCATAGCATTGAATTTTTCTTTGAGATATACATAGCAATACTAGAGCATTGAAGTGTCATGCTTGAGCACTACTTTCTCTGACAACTTTTCTCTGACAAACTTTACCTACGCTCAGCAGAAACCTTCCTTATTTGTATAAAGAATTTTTTAATGCTAAATGCTCTCATAAATACAGGAAGCTTGACTTATGGAATAAGGAATAAAGCACATGCTTTATCTCAGATACGAAGCTTTTAACGTTCATTTGCCAACTTCATCGCTCATTTTTCAAGCTGCATTAAATGATTCATTAATAGTGAAGCGGATGGTTGGTGTTGAGAGTAACGGCTATTAATGGAGTCTAATAGACACTTCATTACTTCTCAACTATAAAAGCCCAAGCATTCAATACAGAGTAGCAAGAGACGAACACTGATGATATTCTTCGATATTTATTACGATCTTTGTAAATCATTCTATATTCTTTCTGTGCTTTAGTAATTGCTATCTACTCTTTAGAAAGAGTTTATCTAGCCAATATCCATTGTAAATCAGTGAGAAATTCAAGGTTGGGGCCTTGAGCTTGTTGGGATGAGTTTAAGTCAGAAAACAGAGTGTGCGATACCTGTTTTAGTGAAAAGTGTAAGGGGGAGTGATTTCCTATTGTAAAGGCCTGCAGAGCCTCTTGCAGTTGTAGTTAGTGGATTGAGAGATCTCAGAGGTGCTTTGAGGACTGGACGTAGGTCAAGATGACCGAACCAGGATAAACTACTTGCGTTCAAAATCTTTCCTGTCTCTTGGTGACATTAATTTTATTTCTGTGCATTAAGTTTTAAATTTTATAAAGTGACCAATTCACCCTCTCTTGGTCAAATTCTACACTAACAATATTTCCTTGCCCATTATATTTCATAGAAATCAAGCGTTGCAAAAGCGTGCTTGTTTCTACCTTATTGCTTTTTACAAAGCGTTTTTCAATTTTGGTAAGAAAATCCTTAGCCTTAAGAATACTATTAGTAATAACCTCTAAAGGCTTCTAGGATGCCCTGCTTTATGATCATAAGACTCCTGCGTTTTAATCGCTCCCACTTATGAAAATACCTCTATGTTTCAAAAGTACTTTCATTTGTAAAAAGAGGAGGAGAATCATTCTTTAATGCAAGGTCTAGATCTATGCATCCTATAATTATCAAAATGTTATTTCTTTTTCCATTTAAAGAAATCCAAATAAAATATAATGACAATAAATTCAAATAAATGTAATCCACATCGCACAATATCTATAACAACATCAATATTTCATATTTGGATGATAATATCAACTATTAGTGGTATCTTGTTGTAATGATCAAATACTGACAATAATATCTGCCAAACAATAAATGTTCTTTGGAATATATTATTATTCAAATGATTACACATAAAAATTGCTACATATTTATTATTACAGGTGTCTATATATTTCTGCCAAGCATCAACCTTCCTTTGGACTGATTAGATACTCGCATGAAATTATATAGTCACAAATAACATCTAATATGCCGCATAAATAATTTTCAAAAACGAGCACACTTTAGTGTGATGTTGTGTTAATATATTTAATTGGCATAAAAGACAAAGAATTTAAAATGGGCATAAAAACCTTCAAAAATTATTTAAAATTTATTGCCAATCCCATTATATTTTAATTGCACATATTTAGAAAAAATAGCCATACAAAACATATACCAAATAATTCTCTTAAAGTATATAATTAAAAAATGATTCACAAAATGTTTCTGTAATAAATTATATACATAAAGCACTCAAGAGAGAATTTCCAGAAAAAATCAGGGGCCCAAATGCATTACCAAATTTTAGTTTGGGAAAATCACACATAGGTCCCATGCAAGCAAAAAAATTAACCAATGGTCCCAAAAATTCTGACAATTATTCTCAGGTCCCATGGGACCTTTTTGTGATTAAACGAAGATGTATAAAGTCAAAATTGCCCTTCACCCCAGCAGGTTCTGCTAACAACCCCAACAGCTGCGACTAACAACACCATCAGTGATCATTGACAACCCCAGCAGGTTCTGCTAACAACCCCATTAGCTGCGGCTAACAACCCCAGCAGCGACCATTGACAACCCCAGCAGGTTCTGCTAACAACCCCATTAGCTGCGGCTAACAACCCCAGCAGCGACCATTGACAACCCCAGCAGCTTATACTAACAACAGTAGCAGCTGCCATCAACAACCCATGTAGCTAACCCTATCAACCTCTGCAGATACTGCTAACAACTCCTGCAGCTGACACTAACAACCCCTGCAGCTGATACTAACAACCCCATGCAGCTGACATTAACAATCCCGGCAGCTCATGCTAACAACCCCTGCATGATCACTGGTGGTGTTATTAGCCGTAGCTGCTAGGGTTGTTAGCAGAACCTGGTGGGGTTGTCAATGATCACTGCTGGGGTTGTTAGCAGAACTTGGTGGGATTATCAATGGTCACTGCTGGGGTTGTTAGCCGCAGCTGCTAGGGTTGTCAGCACAAACTGTTGGGGTAAAGGGCAATTTTGACTTTACACATCTTCATTTAATCACAAAAAGGTCCCATGGGACCTGAGGATAATTGTCAGAATTTTTGGGACCATTGGTTAATTTTTTTGCTTGCATGGGACCTATGTGTGATTTTCCCATTTAGTTTTTATTAAGGCCCAAAAATTGATTAAAAATAAAGAGAGCCCAAACAAATGATCCAGGCCTTTCTTTATTTTGAAACAGGCCAGACCATGGCCCAAACCCTTTCCTTACCCTTTTTTATAACCCAATTCAGCATGCCCAGAAAATTTCAGAAAAAGAAATAAAACGCAGCCGAAAACAGAAAAACTTGAAGGGTCCAATAATAATAAAAAAAGGTAGGGCCATTGAGCAAAATTATAATTCTTTTTTGAAACAATTCAATACGCCCAATTCTTCTGCCCAACTTTTTAATGCCCAAAAGAGGTCCCAGAAAAAGTTTCCTTTGATTTTTTGTACAAAAGTCCAAACTCTTTACAATAAAGCAACAGCCCAAACTACAATAAAGCGAAAATGCGAAGCCCAATTATTTTCCTTTTTCCTTAAAAAACTTGAAGGCCCAAAACGCAAATTGATAGGCCACGCAAACTGGAGGCTCCAAAAAACAGCGTTGTTTGAAAGAAGTCGCCAGCCAGGAATTGAATCTTTGGCTCAAAAGGTCCAGCTTCTGGCCCGAAGCCGTCTGCCTGTTGGCACGTTAGGGCTCCAGTTTTTTTATTTATCCATGATCCAAAATACGTAAGCCCATGAAAGAATTTTTAAAAAAATCCAGAAACTGTAAGCCCAAAGATAAAACAGAAAAGTTTTTTTCTTTGAAATTCCAGTTTTAAGATTGTGGATCTTTCAAATATTGCTTTTCTCCATCTGCGTGGCTTCTTCTTTCGTCCTAAACTGCCCCCATATCTGTAAAGCGCAGGTCTTCTTTTTTACAAACATATATTGGTGAATATATGGTATGTTATTTTTAAAGTTTTTCTTCATTTGAATATACAGTATGCACTTAAATTATGCTCATAGCTAACATGTTCATAAAATATAAATAGGTCATGTCAACAGTCGTCAAGGCATTGGTTGGGGAACAAAAAGAAAAGGATGGTCGGGTGACGAGACACATACTTTCTACATAGTTGATGCAGAAAATGTCATCCAACCCAATAAAGTGGTCATAGGAAGATAATGAAAGAGAGATCCTCCGGCATCATATTGGATATAACATGGGTGATTGTGATTTCATCGTTGATCCTAATTAACCTCTTCAATAATCGCTGGTTCTGCTATGTGTTAGAGGCAAAGACAATGCGATTTTATGCCCTTGATTCATTGGTTGATCAAATCATGTATCTAGGGTTACAACAGGACCAAGATCAGTGGCGGACTCAGGATCTTGACGTAAGAGGTGCAAACTATTTTTTAAGAAGATAAGTGAGACTTATTTTTAATATTTTTTGAGAAGAATTTAAGTAAAAATTTAGTGAGTTCAAAATTAGTAAATGAGTTGATGCAAAATAAATTACATAGTATTAATATATACATAATTTTTTTGGAGTCAAGAGCTACGGTTGCACTCCTGGAATGCATGTAGGTCCGCCAGTGATCAAGATGCAATTACACAGGGTCTGAATACACCTGCAACAAAGAAGACAAGCAGAAAGATCGATGTTTTCAAGACTGCCAAAATACTAGCTAAATTATTCTTTCAGGAAAGGAAAGATGCTGTGACAATCAAATATTCTCAGACTTGGGCATTGAACCATTTGAACAATATGAATATATATTACTCCCATCTTTGTATCAAAGAGTATGCTATGATACATATATCAGAATCGAATAGCATCCCGGATTTTCTCTTCTCAGTTCTCAGGCCTTGATGCGATTCTGTCATCACCTCTACAAAATCTATTGGATACATTGTCCCCGTTTGAAAACGCGGTAAAAAAATACTTTTACGAAAGTCGAGGTAAACATATGAAGGAGATTATCTTGTTTTGCGGAAAAACATTGTCCAACATGCTTTTGATTTTTTTAAACGTTGTTTCAAACAAGCCCACTATGAGTTTTATTTAGATAATACAACTGATTCACGCCATCCTCTTGATATGTGAACTCGCATATTAAAAAGGTTCTAATAGCATGTAAAAAAAAAATTGATACAAGTAACTAAAAAGATGATCTTGATCGAAAACAGGCATATACAACCGTTCGAAAACGAAAATACAAAGATGATTCATGCCCTCCTCTTAAATTTCCAACCGATTGAAAACGAAAGCAAAAACAAGCACCCAGAAAACAGAAATACCTAATTCGCGGAGCACATTCTCGTTCTTGGCCTTTGCTTGAGCCACCATGCTTTGCCTATGGTTTTTTGCTTTGTTCTCTGGTATGTGTTCTGAAAGTGGAAGATGGAGATGGAGAGAAACGTGAAGACAGAAAAACAGCATTTGTGCTAACGTGGTGAGCAGACATTTTGCTGTTGTGTAAAAAAAACTCAAATGGCAGCCTCTCTGATAGGCAAACTGGATAATCAGTCGGGATTGGATATGTAAGTGTTCTATTATGATATTAGATAGTTGACGTTGTTCTTATCCATTTTATCATGAATCTTTTGTTACCAGAAAAATGATATTTAACGATGGAAAAATCTACGTTAAATGGCTATTTTCCATAAGAAAATTTTCATCTAGCATGGAAAGTATTAGCGACCCTCGTTTTAGTAACGGAAAATAACCATTTAGAGATGGATTTTTCATTGCTAAATGTTATTTTTCTGATAGTGCTTTTGGTATTCAATGGTAAATAATGAATAATTAATACTAATGTCCCAAATCAATAAGCAATATTTCCTATGCACATTAATTATAGATGCTTGATCTTCCTTTCTATGGATGTTTAAACAGCTAATTCAACATAATAAAATGCATTAAAAAATTCACACATTTTGGTATGTAGTAAACGTTATTTTCTACGTATTACATTAAACCATTGATGCTTCATCTTCTTTTGAGTAATAAAATTAGTTAAAAAGCTAACATAAGTTATCCCTCTTTGTATTAGTATTGATAAATCAATCTCATATAAATTGGGATAAAACTCCTCTAATATATTTTTACCTTATAAAATATAAATCATGTTGAAAAAATAACTTTGACTTAACATTGTTAATGAAGTTGTTTGTGCAAGTTTTTAATAAGACAATAAACTTGGATTGGTTATTGGAAATGTTGATTAAACCATCTTTAAAATTATTAATAGGAATTGAGTCTAGTACAATTAATTAATTATTCTCAACATGATAAATCAATGTTCAAATTTTCATTGGAAGAGATGTTCACATTAAGTGCCTGATAACACAAATGAAATTGCTTCTGATAAGAAAATATATAAGCCTAGCAAAAAAAAAAAAACCTTGAAACTTGTAAAATTTGTGAAGGTGATCCCAATTTGCAGACTTTCAAATCAGTTCATTGTATCAAAAAGAAATTTATAAATATTAGTTTTTACAATATTACACCTCAATTAAAAAATCCACATCGACCAACTTTGCCACAAAAAATGGCTGCCTCTGCCAAGTGTCACGGGGGCCATTACTCCTCCCAAAAGAGCTCTCATGAGAGTGTACAACGTGCCCGCTTATATAGTCCAGCACCCTCCCGAGCCTCTCCGATGTGGGACTTTGACATTCTCCCCCAGCCAATCCGCGAGTGACCTTGTCGCGGGGCCCACCGGCAACCTCACTAGTGTTCGAAGGGTCCACCAGAGACCAAAGGCTCAAGGCTAGCTCTGATACCACTTGTCACAGGGCCATTACTCTCCCCCCAAAAGAGCTCTCATGAGGGTGTGTAGCGCGCCCGCTTATATAGCCCAGCATCCTCTCGAGCCTCTCCGATGTGGAACTTTGACATTCTCTCCCAGCCAATCCGCGAGCGACCTCGCCGCGGGGCCCACCGGCAACCTCGTCGGCGTCCGGAGGGTCCACCAGAGACCAAAGGCTCAGGGCTGACTCTGATACCACTTGTCACGGGACCATTACTCTCTCCCCCAAAAGAGCTCCCCAACACCCTCCCGAACCTCTCCGATGTGGGACTTTGACACAAGGCTGCTGGTGGCTCACGGAACTTTGGGGGCTGATTGCCAGCAGCCGACCATCAAGGGCGTGGCTTTTTTAAAACTATGGGGTAATATTGTAAAGTTTCGAACATTTATAGATTCCTTTTTGATACAGTGGATTTGTAACTACCATTTTGGGTTTTGCAAATTTTAAGGGTATTTTAATGAAATTTGCCCTTGGTTTTCTTTTGAAAGACATGTATGTCTATCATGAAGGCATGATCCCATAAATAATTGGTCGTTTGTTGTATACACAAAGTTTATAGCAGAATTGGCCTAGGAAACCATTAATCCATTCAATCTTCTTGCATTGGTAAAAGAATACGGCAAATGCATGAAATGAATCTTAATCTTTATTAAATCTTCTGCCAATTTTACACTCCACATCAAGAACAAACAAACACTTCTCAAAAAGAACTAAATTTCAATGGTTTTCTGATTCAGAGAAGTGTATCTCCATCTCTCCTTCTCCACAAAGTCTGCATCAAGGAACCGAGCAAGAAAAGCCCAGAGTTTGTAGACATCTTCAAAATCTGCCAGAAATCCTATTGCAGCAGTAACCACAGTAATCCCCAGCTTCTGATCTCCATCTTTCTTCTTCTCCACTGTCTTCACTCCTCCTTTGCCTCCTCCACCTTCTTTGCTCTGTAAAACTCTACCTTTTTCTTC
>JANTPZ010095318.1:0-27644 GCA_025593235.1 Vachellia pachyceras | reverse complement strand
TTTTTTTAAAAAAATTATAAATTTAACAGGAAAAATTAATTTTAACTAATTTTTTAATATTAACGAGTTAGTTATTTGTTGGAGCTGAGGATGTCATACACACAGGAGAGCCAGGTTTTTAAATTTCCTTTCTCATTATCCTCTTGAGAAAAACGTACATGCAGAGAATGAAGAATATGAACTAGTGAACCAAACAGGCTGAAGACAAGTGCCATTCGACACCACAATTTTAATGAAGTATGCCCGAGTTCCTGTCCTGCGGAAAAGAAAGGAAGATATTCACCCAATGAAATAAAAACAAAGGAAGGAAGGAAGAAAAGGGAGGAGCCGTTTGCCCTCATTAATTGTGTAATACTAGTAGCAGAAACTCTCTCTCTCATTCACACACACAAATATGTTTGAACACGTAAGGGCCCGTTTGGTTTGATATTGGAGGCATGGATATGGAAATGGAATTGATTTCCATATCCATGCATGTTTGGTATGATGGAATTGGCTTCCACATGGAAGTCAATTCCATCAAACTAGTGAATTTTCATTTCCACATGAAAAACTTGGATTTCCAATTCCATGTTGATAATTCAATCTAAAAATTTTTCTAAAATTTTTTTAATTTGATTTAGGTAGTTTTAAAAGTTAAAAAAAAAGATTTTTTAATTTAGAAGAGCTTTTAGGTCTTTTCATCTAAAAATCATACCTCATTTTCATGACATACCAAACATACTTTTAAACCTCATTTCCATTTCCACATCCACATCCACATCCATTTCCATATCCGTATCCATCAAAATGAATTCTGCGTACCAAACGAGGCATAAGTGTTTTACGAAGGAACTGAAGTATAATGAAGCTCTCAATTCTCAAACACTTTCGGAAGTAGCTAATAGCTGGCTGGCTGCAGTATTTGCATGACTAGTCGTGAGCAGTGTTATTGAAAGGAAAAGGCATGGTATTTTCTGCAGTATTCGTTGACTGCATTTTGCATCACTACTACTGTGTGCTCCTGAGTTGAGTTATTCTAAGAAGAAGACGCAGCGGTGGCCAGCCACATGGATGAGCGTATTAGATAGATGGTTGTAGTGTAGGCGGCGTTTTGCGGAGATCTATCATGTGATCATAACGAAGGTGTTGTGCAGTCAGAGATAGATAGTCCAAAAGCAAGCTGGCTTTTCTGGCTTTATAGGGAAAGGCCGTCAGATACATTTTTGACTTCCCCTCACTCACTCCTCTGGAAAAGAGTAAGGCCCTACTGTATGCTCATTGGGACAGAACCCAGTAGTGCTGCTGTACAAACACATCGGATCAGAATAGATAGTGTCCGTTGTTTATATTTGATCTCTGCGTCTGTGTTAAAATATGTCTTCAATTGTTAGCCTCAAATTTGTGTGTACATATATACGCAACTAATCCTTCAGGTAATCAACAAAACTGCTCTCGTATGCTCGGACTTTAACTTAATTGGTATACACTTAATTAAGAGTCTTAATAGGCTTGATTTGTCTTAGGGGAACAGAAATTGAGGGGGTTTGAAGATGGGAATGAAACCAAGGCACCATTAGTTGTAGCATAGGATTTATACTAGTAGTGCACCCTGCTCACCGAGAGTACTTGGAACAAAAGGCATATATAATGAGGAAACAAGTGATTATAAACTGGCTGAAATGACATATTTATCAACTTTTAGTGTGAGGAGTCAGAAGGAGGAGAAGCAGCAAACTGAGTTGTCGCAGACTTCAGGCATCTTAAAAATTGATCACGATGAATCGTGTCCCTGATATTAACCATGGTGTTGTTGAGAACACCTTTTTATGTGAAAGAGATGTAAAAGGAGAGAGACCAGCTTGTGACCAATTCAATAATGGGTCTAGCTTGTGACCAGTTTGGGGGAAATCAAGTTGCATGATATTGGGTCCCATAATACAAAGAGAGAGAGAGAGAGTAGGGGTAAGAGTAAGAGAATTTTTGTGAGAGGAGTTGAATTGAATGTATGCAGCAGGAGGGGCTAGGGTAGGTGCTGTAAATGAGCTTTTAGTTAGGTGGGTTGTCGTTTTTATAGCAGAGGCCAAGAGAGGTAAGAAAAGAAACAAGGGTGGATTATATGCTTGCTTCTGCTGATCCAGAGAAGGGTGACCTCTAATGCTTATAGCTCACATACATGCACCTTCCTTACGTTTGCACCATTCTCCATTTCTATACTAGCCTCTCTATATTCTCTTCTTCTCATACATGTGTATAAGTAGGTATATACAGGGAGGGTTTCAGCAGACCCCCACCCCTACCGAAAGAGACTTTTGTTTTGAAATTACACTCTCGTACTAAAAAAGACTAAATTGAAACTATACTTTGATGGGAAATAACCCAAATGCCCTTCTTTCATATCGATGCTTGTTATTATGTTATTCCAATTGCTAAAATGTGTGCGGGTGGTTGTAAATTCACCATGAACACTTGTGATTTTTTTTTTTCTATTTTTAGTTGTTGAAATGTATATATGCGCTTGTAAGTTCATGCATGAACACTGATATAAATGAGAGGAAGGGCATTGCAGTCATTTATCACCCCAAAAAAAAATCATAATTTCGATTTGGTCCTTATTTTAAATAAAGCCTCGTCAATGGGAGGTTTATTGAAGTTTTCCCATGTATAGATATCCATGCACTTTGCCAGCCACTTGAAAATCTTCTACTGGTGTACCAAAGATGAGCAGAGTATGGAAAGGATTAATTAAGTGATGGATTAGTGAAGCTAATAAGTAGGGAGTAACTAAGAACGGCAAAGGTTAAAGCAGTCCAGAGACGGAGGTGGTGGGGAGACATAAATAGAATAGAAGGGGTTGTGTGTGTGAGGGATGATGGCGATTGGAGGGAGGGGAATCTTACGCAGAGGCAGGACTGAGCAAGACCACGTTGTTGCCTCCAAATCCCTCAAAGCCTTTTTCTTTCATCTTTAAAGTCAGTGTGTCATTAATATTACTCCACAAAGATGGTGAGATTTGCCCCTTTCTTGGGCTTGAAACTGAGGCCGCCTTATGCTGACAACAGTAAAACAGGGCTCAATCAAGGGAAGGAGGTGAGAAAACTGTTGGTTTGTGTCAAACTGGTCTTTCTCTTGTTGGCAGATTCAATTTATCATTCTCATTTAACGTCAAATACCTAAAACTCAAACGATTTGCCTTTTCTTTCAGCTGAGTTACCTACCAAACACACTTGCATATTTGACAACAAGGGCCCTGTCATGAATCCCATGTTAAAAACAGTAGGGCTTTTAAAAGCCTTGAGTTTCTAATAGCCAGTTCTTCTTGAGGTGCGGTTATAGACTCTGCCTATAAGTAATTACCAGTAAAGGAACCTGGAGCATAGACAAATAATGGAGTGGTTGCTGGTGCAATTAATATTGTTATGTATTGCCTCAAATCCTGGGCGTGTGTGATTGTGCAGTTTTAATTATCTGCTTTGCTTGAATGACCAAACCCCCCTTTTTGAGTACTGGCGGGCCATAAAAGTTGTACCGGGGGGAAAATACAAAAAGTCAGAAAAGGAAAAGGTGCACTTTCTTCCAACTTGTACTTTAAAAATGAAAACCCTTTAACTGCACAATAAAATAGAATTATCACGATGATGATGATGATGATGATGATGGGGGCATTATATTGAGAGTGGTGATCTGGATCAAGAAAGGAAATTAAGATTTGAGGATGGTAACTATTTACGCAAGAGGTGAGAGAGAGAGAGAGAGAGAGAGAGGATATAAAAATGGCAGAGGGAATCCAGAATAATAAATTGAAGTATCCGTTGAGTGGGGGGTGGAAGGGGGGTGGTCAAAGAGATCAATGAGCAGACATTAAAGTGGGAGCATTGAATGACAAGCTTAGATGCACAATATTTGATGATTAGATTTGGCTGGTTTTGGTTTTGGACTTACTAGCCTTCATAATATATGAAAGAATGGCAACATGAAGATAGGATTTTATAATCTAAATCTTGTAGTTTAATGGTATGATATCTATTAAATGGAAGGTTATAGGTTTGATTCCGTTGTTCTAACATCATACCGTTAGTGCCTACCCCCTTTAAATTGAAAAAAAAAAGATATTATCTTATACTCTAGGCTTTGTAATCTAGTGGTATGGTATCTCTCAAATGGAAAGTTACGGGTTTGATCCCGCTGTTATAACATTAAGATGTTAGTGCCTACCCTTTAAATCGAAAAAAAAAAACAAGAAGAAGATAGGATCTTATCATATGATTTTTTTTCAATGGCAAAGCAGAAAGGAGGAGGAGGAAAGGCCAAGATTAGATTAAACATGAGAATGGGAATGAGACGGCGGTCACGGGAAAGACTGAAGGGTGCAACAACACAAACGTTAAATGCCACTGCACACCATACCACGTCATGTTCACATTCAAGGCCTACGCCAACATCCTACTTCCTCACACTTCAAATAATTTAAGTGCACAATGACACCAAAAAAATTAATTTGAAATGTTGAATGATGTTAAAAATATTTTAGATTGTTTGACATGGGTAAAAAATGCTTTCAGGGTGGTGCTAAATGAACTTATACCCTTTTAAATATAGGGGTTAGATAGTTAATTTATATAAATAAAAAATTTAGTTAAATTAGCTGTATTAAGATATGCATCGATTTTCTAAAATATGCATTTTGATCATTTGTATTGGAAATTAACTATAAGATGTAAACACTCTCAACATATACTATTAACAGGAACAATTTTAAATAATTACGTGTAAAGTTTTAAAGAATCTATATACGATTAACTGAAACTGTGAAAAGATCATTGTATCCTAATTTATCAATTGACAGTTTCAATGACAAATTATGATGCCCTTAATTCACCATTTTCACAATATATTTTCTTATCTTGCGTTACATCCTCATTTTAATATTTTTGTTTCCCCTTAACACGAAGATTGAGAGGGGAATGAAGGGTTGGAGACCCCATTTGAGATATGATGGTATTCATATGATCATGCATGGTTAGTGACACTGACGGTGGTGAGAGTAATGAGCTCTGTTTGGGAACGCGGTAGAGAAATACTTTTACGTAAGTCGAGGTAAATATGCGAAGGAGATTATCTCATTTTATAAAAAAACATTATTAAACGTATTTTTGGGTGAGAGTTAAACTTTACCAAACAAAACTACGTAGTACGCCACAAAAGGGCCTACCACCACCACTACTGCATGCATGCCTGCCCCAGTAAATCTTCTTTGGACATGAATTAATGAAGGAGCAAAGGGGGCTGACCCCACAGTATGCGATTCATTAGTGAGGCTTCCCATAATAATGATAATCAAAATGTTTGGAGTCAAAAAAAAAAAATCAATAGAGTGAGAGTGAAATGATTTTCCTTCCCACTTCATGTCTCAAACCCATGTACTCTTTAACTCCCTTCCAAGTACACACTTTGGCGTCCCACCACGATAGGCAAACCTACTTAATCCTCACCGGATGCAGCTGCACCCTCTGACTTTCAGAAAATTAAGTATATATTAGTACTATGTGATTTATTTTACACCCACTCATTTGTTAATTTTGAACCTACTGAATTTTTACTTAAATTTTTTTAAAAAAATATTAAAAATAAATCTCACTTATCTTGAGTCAAGATGCTGAATCCACTACTGCACACCATCACCACCACTCTCCTCCAAAACTAATAAACCTGCTTCCTTCTTTCACATGTGGACCACTCACAACACCCAATCTTCCATTCATTCCTATCACTTTTTGTCATTCACCACTCAATTATTCTATACATATATATATATCTCCACTCTTCCTAACGTAAAATAGTCATATTATATCGTTCATTCATTAGTTTAACCTTGTTTATCTCTCCACCTTCCCCAAATCCCAGCAAATTAATCTCTGGGAATCCTGGTTATTTGTGAGAAGAGTTCAATTACATCCATTACTCTTCCTATTCCTGTAATAATGGCACTTGGTACTTTCAAATAACTTTTGCTACCGTCATCAAATTATCATCTAATCTTATTAACTGTAATTTTAATGATTAAAAATATTTTTTGAGTTTCTGTTGAATTAGATCGCCCATTTCAATGTCTGAATCCAAGCATCGTTTCCTAAACATCACATGTATGTATGTTATACATGGCGGACAGAGATGATATGCTCCACATGTAAAGGGTTTTCTTTTCCAAAAAGAATATCTCAACAGAAGCAAAATTATGGAGATTCCATATATATATATATTGGCCAGAAAATAACAGAGCCGTGAAGCAGAAGCAGAAGCAGAAGCAGAAGCTGAGCAGGAAGAACATAAAAATCCCACCGGCTTATGTACAACAAGTCAATAGCATGTAAGATTGTTGTCAATTAAAGCAGGGCAAACTAATCCCAATCAGCAAAATCCTGCATTATGTATTGTTCCTCCACGAGTCAACGACTAATAACCACCAACACACTTTTGCTTCTTAGTTTCGATCGCAGCGACTCCTACCATAGCCCTGTTGTTGGTGGTGGCATCTGATGCTGCTTCCGCCTTCTTTCTTTTGTGGAGAAGAGAACAGCTGCCCGAATCCGAAAACCGAACCCGATTTCGAAGACCCCCTCAGCGAACAAACCGGAACGTTCAGAACCGGAGTGACCCTCACATTCGCCGAGTACGATCGCTCCATTCCTCTCTGCTTATACCTTGCTCCTCCATTGAACGTGCCGGGGCTGCTCGAGCTCCTTTCCAAGCTCTGAAACACTATCTTCCCCGACGAGTTCATTCTCGGGCTATCCACTGACACTCCTCTGCTTCCAACCGCACCGGATTCCCCCGGAGCTCGCCTGACTGGACTCCTCCCGACCCGACTACCCAATGGATAGTCAGCTGGCGATCTCTGGTTATTACCGTCGAACGAGCCTGGCCTCGGCTTCACCGGTCGCATTCTCGGGCGAGCCGAGTTCGGGTTGCGATGGAGGGAAATCGGGTTGGAGTTGAGCCTCTCCGAATCGAGCGACAGCCTGGGGAGATCTTCGTACTCCTGGCCGGAAGACGAAGACGAGAGAGATTGACGAGAGGAGATCGAAACGGATTCGGAGTCCGACTCTTTGAGCAATGGGAGACTCAAGGATGCATCTGAAGAAGATGAGGAGGAGGAGGAAGATTTGGAAGTCCTGGGGAGAAAATGCTTGAGGGATTTGTTAGCGACAGAAGGCGACGAACAAGACGTCGTTTTCGGGGAGTCGCTCTTGGCGGCTGCAACAGTGGGGTGACTCTGACAGAACCTCTTGAGGCCGAGAAGGTCTTTCCAGCGACTGGAACACCTGGGAGCCTTGGGGGAGAAGGAGGAGGGGTCAGTCCCAGAGGCATGAGGGGTGGAGGCGGCGTCCGGCGAAGGGAACTTGGAGGTAGAAGAAGGTGGAAGGGAGGTGAGATGAAGGGGAACGAGCTTGCCATTGGAGAAGAGCTGGTCGGCGGGAAGCATGGCGACTGGATCTTGAAGAGTGAACTCGAAATCTGAGTGGGAAGCACGGGGATCTGGAAAGTGGGGCGGCTGAGATTTGGCCGGAGTTAACCATGGGAAGGAGGAGCGGGGAGGGGAATCGAGGAAGTTATCGGGGGGCATAGCGATGTTGTTGACACAAGCAGAAGCCATTGGAGAGAGGGAGAGAGAGAGAGAGGAGTACGGTTTGTCTGGGTGGGAGAGTGAAGGAGGAGAGATGGCGATTGGGTGTAGAAGTTGCAGTGCCATTCCAGGAGGATTCTGAAGGTACATTTATATAACAGTTGCTGTGCGGAGCTACATGGAAGCTAGCTAGTAAGCTAGGTGCCCAGTTTGTCTCCTTTTCTATTTCTTTTCTTTTCTTCTTCTTACAGCCATTTCTCATTTCTGCATCATCACTCCTTTAACATTACATCCTTTTCTAGTTCAAAATTATTCATGCACTCCCTCACGCGACAATATTATGTTTTAGTATTCAAACTAATAAAAAACCACACTTCATGAGAATGTTGTGTCCTTTCATTAACTTTGTCTATTTGGAGTATAATCTCCTAATTGTTATTTAGTAATTAAATAAATTAGAATCATTCACAGCAAACCTCTTCATATATACACACGCGCACACACAACCCATCATGCCTGCTTGCTTAACGGTAGAAACTATTTTTCAATATGATTTACGATTTATCAGATTAACATGTGAGTGGAGTATCATTTTGATCTGTTTATACGGGTTTTTTCAACTAATGCAAACAGTGCATTATCCTTCAACCCAAATGTGTCTTCCATGCATTTGGAGTTCAATGCAAAAGTACAAATGAAACAAGGTACCAACCCTAATTGAGTGGAAGAAACTAATCCTTTGTAACGTGATAAACTAATATTTAAATATCTAATGACAAATTTACCTATATTCAATATCTGGCAATTCTATTTCTATTGCATCACCGGAAGGCAGAATGGGCCGTATGCACTTGATGCCTTAATTTTTTACTTGATCAAAATTGCTTACGATAGAATTATAAATGTGCTTGCCTAGAAAATAAAAATGGAATTACTTTATTTTTACTTACAGTTTAAATGCTTTGCTGGTAAAAAAAAGGAAACTAAATGCTTATATGAGTAATCATTAATTGATCTTTGAGTGGCTCGAATTATGTTGTTATTTATCAAGTAATGTAAAATTTAAATTCTTAACTAGAAGATGCACGCAGATACATATCCTTTTGGAGATATTGGAAGGGTGACAATATAGAATTTCAATGAGTCACAAACTCTGAATTAAAAGGATACAAGCATGATATCAGATACACAACATGATACATGTTTTTTTTTTCTTTTTTTGGCCAAAGGATTCAATTTTAGGTACACATTTCATATTCATAATTGAGTAAGAATGTATTTGTATTGTAATTGTCAGATTTTATTAACATTTTTTCACTTGTGCAATTTCTTTTGACATGTGCACTATAGTTAATTTGTTGATACGCATAATACTTTAAAAATTTTGAAAACGACAACTTCATGCATGTCATATTTTTTTTTTGGTATCGATATACACACTCGCGTCACTATTATATAGATGTCATATATAATCAATAGCTTTATAACCTAGTTATATGATAATTTTCATGTAAGTGGGAAAACTACTGCACAAAGGACTTTCAACATCCACATGCCTTTGCAACGTTAAAGGAAACAAACGTGAGAAGATTCATCTGTTCCCTATATAATGGACGTCAAATACGTACAAGCCCTTATAACATATATTAGTATTTTTACGTAAGTCAAGGTAAATATGTGATAAAAATTATCTCATTCTAAAGAAAAACATTATTAAATATACATTTGGGCTCCCGATAATTGTTGGCAAACACACCAGTGTTCCTAAAAAATGATGAATGAATGGCCCCGTAAAAAAGTGTTTTTGTTATAGTGGATTATAAGTTTGCAAGTTTTTTAGATCATGATAAATGCCACTCCAAATGAAAAAAAAAATTGTGAATGTTACACAACATGAAATTGTTATATTCTACTTAGCTAGATTAGTGTATAATATTGTAGGGAATTTTTGTGTTTTCGATCAACCGCCACCTCTTCTACATGGGGATGGTAGCGACGGAACTTAGGTTTTGTGATCTTTCTTGTTTGTTTGTTTGAGTTATGGTATCCAGCTTCCTATTCAAAAAAAAAATTGTTACATTCATTTTTGTTTTGGGAATTTTATGCGGTTGCATGTTTTTTTTTTGACAGTTAGGAACAACATTTTTTGGTGTAGAAATGAGAGTTGGTGGAAGACAAAACGCATATTTAGACATAGGTGAGGTGCTACTAAACTTACCTTTGAAGGGACATATGATTTCTAAGATCCCATGCTCAATTTCTTCCTTTATTTTTTTTTGGGAGATAGATCTAAATTTCTCAGCAAGAGTTAGTATTAAATTGTTGATAAAAACGAATCCATATTTTTTTTTAAAATGTCAGATGCTTTCCTTAGATCTCAAGACTCGTACTCGTTTTTTATATAATAGAGATATCTCTTCGGAAACAAAAAAAAAAGGACAGAAATATTTTTTTTTTAAAAAAAGCATAACATGACTCCTATCTATTTTCTTTTCCCTTTTTTTCTTTTTCCCACTTTTCTATTACTTGTGTCGGTATTTGGCTATTTGACGTTGTTCCCCGCAGATGTAAAGCCGCATGTTTTATGTTCTAAAACAAATTATCTGCATAATCTATATATTTCAACATTACCCCACCAAAACTACAATCCATTCCGTGAGTGATATACTTATGCTAGAGACAATTAAATAAAACAAAAGGCACATGCTCACACACAGCGCCCCCCACTCACAGATGAAAGTAATTTGGGAAGTGAAGAACAAAAATTGAAAAAATTTAGAGAGAACTGGTGAGGGAATATGTATATGTATATAAAAAAAGAATAAGGTGGGGGTGACAAATAAAATGAAAGGGTAGGTTATGAGAGGGAGGGAGGGAGGGGATTAAAATAATAATGGAGGCATACAAAGCGGACAGAAGGAACACTGATATTGAGAAGAAATGATGTCGTTTAATCAGCTTTTACCAGACACTTTCCCGACAACATTTCATGCATCTTTATCCATACATCAACCTTCTTGCTTCCTGTCCCTCTTCCCTATTTGCCTTTCATTTGGATTTTTCATTTTAAATTGCTGCTTACCCCACAAATACTCTCATTTAAGGGCAAAAAGGATGATCTACTAAACTGATTCACCATCAAGTACCGACGAACTTGAATGAGTTCAAAAGCTTTCACATATAAAGGAAGTAACAAAGAAAGAAAGGGAAGTGTGTATATATATAATGGACATTTGTAAAGTTGTAGTAATGATTTTGTGACACATGACTCCAAACATAAATGATTTCCCCCTCACTTTCTGCCTTCTCAAATATTACAGGTTGCTTCTGCTCAACCCACAGCCTTATGCAGTAAGTTCCAACTTTTTAAGAACCTTCACTCTCAAGATGATGGCTTCTTTGACCAATCATGCCTGCCAGCCACCCTTCTTTCAAACTAGCTTGTTCAAAAAATATATGCTTCTTCTCCTTGTGAATGAGAAAGGGAAAGTACGACTGGTATCCATCAGACAAGCTTGACTCTTTGCATTCGCATGGATCCAAGCCATCATCATCACCATCCACTTCCTCACCCCTTGCCCCTTCTTCATCATTTAATTCCCCATGTGACCAATTTCTTCTCCAATTTAGCCTGTGTTTGGCTGCTGCTGAGCAAACCTAGTTACTTGGAAAACTTGACTCAACATCACTGTAATCACTAATCACTACTCTTGTATTCGCCCACTCTACTCTTTATATATTGTCCTTCCCTGTTTCTCAAGGTTCCTTCTTTATTTTACTCTTAAGTCGTGCAGAGAGATGATCTTGTAAGCACTTTAGCTTGTCAAAGCCTCTCTGCTTCAGAGATCTTACGCGTATTGCTCTATTGAATACACAGCAGATGGGATACAGGCATTTCCTCTAAAAACCCTTTAAGAAAGGCAGGATGTGTAGGAACTAAAGCTCATAACATAAAATATTAATTTTACATGATGTTGGACTGTCCATAATACTTGTCTGCTTCAAGAGAATCAGTTGTCAGCATGTCTAATTGTTGATGATGGGTTCTTATGAGTCAGGACTGTGAGGACAGGATTTAAGTTGGGATGAGACATTTGATCCTCTATCTAGTCTATAGTGTTCTTGGGAGAGCTTTTCCAGCACCTCTTGGTTCTTCCTTTTTAGCATCAAGCATGATGATTTATTAATTTCCTCAATTTAACTGATCGATGACGTCTGATTTAAAGTTTGAAGTCACATTTTCCTACTATTATAGGTAACCACTCTCCAGTAAAGGGCAGAACAGAGTTACAAAGTTTAAAATAGTACTCCATGCAGGAGTAAATTGTGCCTCTGTCCACCCTCAGAACCAAAACAGTGAGGAGGCTCCACACAAGAAAAGAAAAGAAAAGGATTAGTTTCTATAACAATTCAAGGCAGCTAGATGTTGACTCATCTGAAGACTTTCCTGGCTCTCTGATTCTTCACTTATCTGGGCTATAGGAAAACAGTATCTTAGGCCCAATGCTCATTTCACAGCCCTGCTCAATCGGGGACTAACAGATTGCATATTTTATTCTTTGTGTGTTCTTTCTTCAATTTATACTCATTTTATTCCCCGTTCTTTAGAAGAATATAACTGCCATTATTATATCCTAATCAGTGCAGCAGTTATGTACAAGGCTTTGTTAGTCTCAGAGCTTCTATTTGTAATTTTTACTCTTTATAGAGATCTCTTGTTGTCCCGATAGTGTACTGGAAATCTGCTTGTCAACATTTTCTCCCACCCCCAACTCATCCCTAGAATGTGGCTATAGTTGCAAACAAGATTGACATTGATTCATGACATGTATAGCGATGGTAACATTATATGTATACTGTGTATGTCTGCTGTTTAATTTTGTTCCTCAATGCCAGCTTCTTCAATATGCTTTTGTTTTCCCTTTCTTTTCTCTATAGCTTGATGTATCCCAGTTTCTTCAAAATTAAATGACGAGTGAAGTGTTTGTCTTCTAGCTAGTATAAGTGGCTCAAAATCAAAAGGAGCGAAAGTAATATATAATGCATGAGATAAAAAATCTCTAGAGTGCAAGCTCTTACTTTGACCCTTTAATCATGCTGAGATTTTTTTTTTTCATGTTCAAATTTTTCATTCTTTGTAATTGTAGAAGGTAGAATAGATGCTTGTACAAATAGATTATCATTACATTTACAATGATATTAAATATAATGCCTCAAAATCTCAATGGCTAAGTAAGTTGGCGGATACCATGGGCTCCAATTCAGATTGCTTGAGCTCAAATCAATTGTTACATGCGGCTGCCAAGTCCATAATTTTTACAGGCCGCACCATTCTTTCTCGTGTGCTTTTGAGGTGAGACATGTCACATACTCCCTGTCAATATTCCAGCATAATACCTGAATTGTCATTAGGTTTTCGAAAGAAGAAAAATATATAGTTTTTTTTTTTGCTAAACATGTGTATCATCCTATTTTAGGCAATTATGCTCGAAGGCACTAAATGTAATCACCTTAAACGAGGATTTGAATAATGGTTTACCATGTTATGAGGAACTAATTTCTTCTATTAGAACCAATCATTATTAGTTAGAAGAAAAACATTTTGGCAACATGCAAGTTTTCCTTGTACTTTAGAATATTTTCTCCGGGACCAAAAAAAAGAAGGTTGAGGCCCATGGTACTTTTATCTTGATACTCAATCTTGTGTACAGTCAGTCCTATCTATGGCTTTACCCTTCGCTCTGTGAAAGATGTGGTGTTTCTTGCAGAAGTATTTCTTGTTTCATGCATCAGCTATAAGAAAATGTACTAGGAACATGTTACATAACATGTATAGGATATTAGTATAGAATCACTTCATATTGCAAAATATTTCCTTGGTTCTTTAAGACATTCTGCTGTTCATCCTTTCCTAATAATGCCGCCGGGGGCTTCAGCGGCAAAGATTTTGCTTTTGCTCATGTAGTTTCTGAACTATGTCATGCATGTCACCTAAATTAGGAATATCTTGTTGAATTTGCAAGGAACAATACTCCCTAGATGAACATGCTAACTAACTTATGTTTATTCAGAGAAAATAGGGACACGAGCATGCACGTGTGTGTGTGGAAGACATAAATATAATCAAACACAGTTTTTCTAAAGTTGTTATATATCCATCAGAGTGCTAGCTGGAATCGATAGTCAAAGTTGTCTGTGTTCCATTATTGGTGATTGATTAGATTCTATATCCATCTTTGAATTGAAGAAGATGCGACCGTAGAACGAGTATATATCTCTATCAAAAGTGGCATTTTCAGATATCTGAGATTAGGTAGTAACAAGATTCCCGTTGTGGAGTTTTAAAGACCACGCCTTTATTTTGGGTTAGCCACCGTGTTTCAAAGTCTAGAGATTTGGATAACATTAAAGCTGTATATTCATTTCACGTGCGGGTGGGCTTGGTGGAGCCTCTCAATGGGGTCCCACGCACCTACAATTTTTCACCTCAACCAATATCATAGAGAAGAAATAAATTGGGCCTAATTGTTAATACATGAGCTTAGTTTAGATGAATGTGGCCAAAACTGAGACCAAATCTCTGTACAGGTTTAGATAGGTACCATATCATTCTCATGGTTGCCCCAAAAAATATCACTTTCATGTATTTATCAGCTTAGCCGAACCTTTTGATTCTTCCTTTTATTTTTTTGGGTCAAACATTTTCATTTGTGTTACATGACAGTGGAGGTCAGCACAGTGACCACGCTTTTAGTGAAGGAAAAGAAGCAACCATAAATTATGATTGTTGTGAATAATGTAAGTTTGTGATTGGAGAATATATGGAAGTGAAAGCGGGGAAAAATTAATGTAGGAAAATGTTGAAGACATTGAATGAGTGGGGAGGTTGTGGGGGTGAAGTCAAGTTGAATACCGACACAGATAATGAAGAGGATCCGCTATTTCATGGGATATGAAAGCACGCACGTGAACCCAAACTTCATTCTCATGTATACCTAAAAGTAGGGAGCCTCTGTTCACCCATCTTTATTCATTAGTCAAAGTTCCCCCCCTACTTTCCTCTAACCCCTCCCTCCCTCTCCCTGAAATGCATATTGTGTAGAAAGAATCACTGCAAGGTTTCAAGAGAAGAACATCATCACAGAAAAATCTCAACAATGTGTTCATATACAGCAGTTGTCATTTTTTATATCAGAACTTATCATTGCATATTACTCATTTCTTGTAAGATGTTTTGGCAATTACATTACTGTTATGAGAAGTCGTAGTAATGAGCCTTCCTTATGCATATTAATTATATGGGACTTCTGTGACTATGGAGTTTGCCGGTATAAATCAAAGCACAAGTCGTTATCCTTGGTGTAATAGTAGTCCAAGCGAGTGGATCGACAGTGCCTTCTTTTCAACCAATTTTTAGTCTATACCCTACCTAATATCCCTATGCTTGAACAAGGCTTCCATATATGTATAAATATGTGTATATATATGTGTGTGCGCGCGCTCGCTCATCCACAATTTAGTTATTAGTTCTTATCAGTAATATTAAGTCCTCAAAGTTTTTTGCTGCCTCTGTTGTGTCATATAATTAATTGAAATGAAATGATGAGCATGCGTGCGTACAGATAGATAAGTGACAGCAGAGCAGAACTTTGATTTGTCCACTTCAGAAAAAAGAATAAGAAGAAGAGGAAATTAAATGTGGAATATTAGTTGAAGTTGTATGCAGTGACAGTGAAATCAAGTTCACGTGTGGTTTGAGACAGCTGCCTAACATTCGCACCCTTAATTCTCTCAAATCTGTAACTTTGAACAAACCCATTCACTTTTCCTTTTCCGCAAAACACTCTCTTTTCATCTCCATTCAATTCTTCTTGTATTCATGCATGCTCTATATCCTTCTTTACCTTTTGATTGGATTCTAAATAATTAGCTGTTGATATAACACAATGGTATTGATATCGTGCAGTCCATATATATATATATATACACATTAATAATAGGATTAATAAAAGGATAACCGTAAAAGTTTAGCAAAACAAGTTATTGGCCAGAGTAGTTGGCACAATTTAAATTTTAAGGATGCAAAAAAGCAGACATTATCATTCTCAAATTGAGCAATTTTAGCAACAGTGTTAACCAGGTCTAATATCCTTCCAATTTTTGTATCCTAGCCCCCACGAACGTTTCAACTGTTATATTTTACTATGTTTAATGTTATGGCCTTATTTTAAGATCGTTTAAGTAATCAAAATTACTCATTTTTACTTAACTTTCTTCATGAAAGTTGTTCTAAATAATTTTATTTTTCTAATGATAATCAAAGCTACTCCTTTTGCTTAAGTTTTGCCTTGTATACACAAACACCATTAAATTCTCCCCCTTTTTAGTTATTTTCATTCTAACACTATCTCTTTTATTCTTATAACTCACATTTTAGATAAATTCTTTTTACTCATGAAATATTATTTCTTAATGATAATTAAATCCTCTAAATAAATTATTATTTCTCAGTGATAATCAAAAGAATTTAAAGGTGTTCTTGTATACAAAAAAAAAAGACAAAAATTTAAGTAAAATTGAGTAGTTTTAATTACCTAAACCATGCTAAAATGAAACCATATGCCATAAAAATAGTAAAATATGTCAGTTGGAACATTTGTGGGGCCTAAGATGCAAAAATTGGAAGGACATTAGACTTGGTTAGTAGCGTTGCTCAAATTGCTCAATTTGAAAATGATAATATCTACTTTTGCATCCTTAAAATTTTAATTGTACCAGTTGTTCATAGCCAATAACTTATTTGCTAAATTTGAACATTGACTCATAATAATTTACGCTTCTTGTTGTTTGGAATAAATCCCTTTCTCAATACCAATATCCATTGGTTAACACTACCTATAATCCTTAATATAAGATCCATTTGATTAATTTGGAGAGATCGTAAAAGCTAACTAAATTACTTTAAAATATTTATATTTATATTTTTTCTCAAAATTAATTTACTTGACTTATATACTAATATATAATCTAATAATACATATAAGTATTTTAAAAAGATTGTGTAATATATGCTAATTAATCTCTCCAAATTAGTTAACCGACCACTGCTTCTTTACTCTCTCTAATCATTTAAAGGCTGCACATTTTAATTTTCGCTTCAACTCCTAATTAATTTGTCTCATTTTAATTACCAATTAGTACATGGCTCATGTGTTTGCATAGAATCTAATATGAATATTATCACATCATTCTTCATTTATGAACAGTAAATCTTCCTAAGTTATATATGGGGTAGTAAAGATGAAGATTTTTTTTTTTTAAAAAAAGAAGACCCATAATGAATATATAATATACAAAGAAGAGTTGAGAAAATGAAAACATTAGGTGATTTGAACATGTAAAAGGTGGATAAGAAAGTGCGGGGTTCTTTTAAAAGTAGTAGATGAAGACTAAAAAGAACAATCACCGTCGATATGAAAAACTTGTTGGTAAGTGATTTGTTAATATTTCTGAAAGTACTCTTCGAACCCATATGTATATAATTAAACCATGGAGATGTTACTTCGCATTTAAGTTGAGGTTTGATGACTAATATATTAGCCCTAATTTAAATCCAGGGTTAATAACGTGAGATTATTTAAAAATCACTTAAATCAAACTCTTTTTTAATTTACCCAATTTTTAACTGTTAAGATATCAGGATATTGATCACCTAAACGTCCTAACTCTTGTGTCCTCCTGTAAGAGATTAGCAGAAAAAAGACTCTTGCGCCAGATTATGTCTTCCCTTAATTTGTCATTATGTGATCTAAATTATTCATCAATGGCCCATAAAGTAAATAAAACTCTTCTAAAGGTCATGATTCTTTAAAATATCCCTGTGAATGACAGCTTAATATCAACAACCAATTTGAATATAAACGCAACTTATTTAATTCCGTAGACACAATTCACATGTTTGGGGCCAAAGTATATGCAGAAAATTCTTTGATTTTACTAGTAATCTGATTAAGAAAAATGCTATAATTAATAGGGGATAGAGAAACTAGCTAGCCAAATGAATCAAACATAAGACCAATCAGAGTTGGACAAAACTAATAAATTAAACAAATTCATCAGTCAGTGATGAGCCCTCTTTTTAAAGTTGGCACATTATTAATTAATTTGATTAATTATTCCTATACGTACTAGCTAGTGCCCATATAAAAACCTTGGACAAATTAAAGTTGTTAAAATTGGGTGGCTCATTTTTATGATTAAATCCGACTTTTTTCCAAGTAAAATATAAACTACGTTTCTTAAATATTCATACACACACATTTATAGTATTAAGTCGAAAAAAAATAGATGAAGTGCAAAAGTTAAGTACAGTGTTTCCACTTTTCATATAAGTATATTATCTATGTCATTCTTAGAGCCATTTTCTATTGTTTATAGTGGATGATTTTTGTTTTGTTTTATATCTTATATATCTGAGTTTAGAATTACTAGGAGTTTATCATTCACAACGGAAAAGTTTGAAATGATGAGTTAATATTGTATTTAGGCTGAAATAGATAAAAAGCATAATAACAGAACTTAGAGATTTATGCCAATTACAAGATCTGACACATAGTTAATAGATAGCTAGATCATGTGCGTGTTTGGGAAGTCCGATAGGAGAAATTAGTTTAAGATTTCGAGGTATTTTACGATTTCAAGATGGTTTTATCGATTTCGAGATAGTTTTAATGAATTTTGAGATGGTTTTTACAGATTTTGGGATTTTTTATATTGGAATGTGTGCACCATTTGGGAAACGGTGTTCCTAAACAAGTACCATATCCTTTTTTTTCGTTAAAACATCCTGTATCTTTTTTCATGTTAACCTAAATACTTTCGAATCCTTCCGTTAAAGGTTAATTGACTAGCGATGTTCTTCCATACCCATACCCAATGGAGGAATCAAACCCCTCCAACTTGTTTAAGTGATCAGGTGATGAACCACCAGGAGGTTCGTCATCGTGATTAGCTAGATATCTTCTTTACATGTTATCAGTTGTTCAATCCGAGACAAAGTCTACTTTTTGTATCTTTGGTGCAAACCAAAAGAAGCGTTGAGGACCTTAATCTTATAACCCGGTGACACAAAGCTAAGTGAAGAACGTAGGTTAGATTAAGCTTTGTAATGTTATGCTTATAATGTAAGTGAAGAACAATTCGATTAATGTCAAACTAATATTTTACACTATCCTATAAAGTAATATCTAATAACAAACACCGTAGAAAGTGTGTCCCAAGGTTTTGTTTAAATTGTCAACAATGCTAAGAGGAAAGAGGCAGAGAATCCCAACACTTAAAGATACACTCGTCATCAAGTTGGCAGCGATTGGTTTGTCCACGTCATCAAAATCAGAGACTCTCTCTTTCTCTCTCCCCCACCCACCCACCCTCTCTCCCTCCTTCTTTGCAAAATTACTAGTTGACTTACCCACTTTGTGGTTCCTCCATTTAATTTTTTATTATATATAGCCTCTCGCTCCCTGTGTCCTCATAATCTAAGATCTCTCTCCTTTCTCTCTCACATATCGCTTGAGATCAATCAATCGTCTTCCTCATTTGAAACATAGAATATGAGCAATATAAGCATGGTGGAGGCCAAGTTGCCTCCAGGTTTCAGGTTCCATCCCAGAGATGAAGAGCTCGTTTGCGATTACTTGATGAAGAAAGTCACTCACTCTGATAATTCCGATTCCACTCTCATGATTGACGTTGACCTCAACAAGTGTGAGCCTTGGGATATTCCAGGTATTCATCTCTTGCTCTCTTTCTCCTTCATTCAAACTAATCAATCCTCCTCGTCCTCCTCCTCATCCATATCATCCATATATACATATGGAGGCTCTGCTATATATGAAACTGAATCCAAGTTTCCAGCAAGAGTTTTTTTTTTATTACTTTAGTACACTAACTATGTATGCATCGACCAAGCTATTAATTAATGGATGAGTTTGATCCGTGTTCTTGTTTCCTATAGATATTTCTGGTTCACTATTGGCGAAATGTTGCTTTCAGCCATTTTATTTGCAATATTATTGTCGCTAGCTATTTAGTTCTGATGAATATTATTTAAGCTTCATTCGTCAGTGTCTTTTGCCGACTGTTTGTTTCGTTCATGAAAGATATATGGTTTCCAATAATTGCTCAATTCACAAAATTATTGTGTTCATCATTACTCCCAAATATGCATATATGCAGATCGAAAACCAACTACTCTTTGAAATATTTAGTTATATTTTCATGAAAGATGTATACACTTAGCCTGCGTGCTTTCTGATCTCTTTTAATTAATTTCCAGTTATATATATAATGATCTGCATCTACATATAGTGGAATTTAGAAAAACTTCATCATGTTTATATGGAAGAAAGCAAGCTCCCCTATATATATAATTCATCATATAAGGGGAAGGGAGAGAAGTCATCTTATGTAAAAGGAACAAAAGGAGGATATATTAATTAATTATTCAAAATAAATTAGATAATTAAATCAATAATTGAGACGAGAAAATGAAGGGAAGAAATATTTACCGCTGATGATAGCACTAGACATTAAGTAAAGTTGTTGATGCAAATATGGGCAAAACTTATTAGTTTACGTATTTATATAACAGTTTTGCGTTATATATTAATATTATATTAATTGACAACTTTTTTTTTAGCAGCTTATTGATTGACAAGTTGAACTTAATTAACGATATATAAATGAATGTGTATAAACATCGTATTCAGAGCTTTTGAACAAAAATGACTCACATCTCACTTTAATTTGTCCCATCCTGCAAGACGTTAATTAATACTCTCACGATCGATAATGGAAAACATTAATTTTAACTGCAGCCCCACTACTGGGAACAACGTTGATTTTGAACGTAAATTTACAAGAACGACTGAACTTTCAACTCACACCATCATCACTTTTTGTATCCACCAATCGCATCTTGTCCTTAGTATTTTCCATCATATGTATTATATATAATATTGTGTTCCTTTTCAAAATTCTGTTATCAATATTTTAAAAGCATTATTAGATAATTTATATTGGCATATAGTTGATTTGATGCATGGTGAGAATATGATGCATCAACAGTGAGTGCTCATATATATGTGTGTATATCATGATGATGATATATATAATTAATGAATGAACAGAGAGGGCATGCGTGGGAGGGAAGGAGTGGTATTTCTACACGCAGAGGGACAGGAAGTATGCGACGGGGATGAGAACAAACAGAGCGACGGCGTCGGGGTACTGGAAGGCCACAGGCAAGGACAGGTGTGTCCTCAGCAATGCCAAAATGGTTGGCATGAGAAAGACTTTAGTTTTCTATCAGGGAAGGGCCCCCAAAGGCACCAAGACTCACTGGGTCATGCACGAGTTTCGCCTTCATCATCATCCTCCCTCTCATCCCTTCCCCAAGGTATGTGCGCGCGCGTAGCATATTCAATATTTCTCCCTAAGCTTAATTTCAAATATACTGTATATGGCAGTGTTATTTGTCTTCATATGTAGTAGTTTCCATGAGTAGACTAGCCTTTTCCATGTCTTCATATTCGTATGCATACACAGGAAGACTGGGTGCTGTGTAGGGTATTCTACAAGAACAGAGAAGAAGACAGTGGAAAAGGCGGCGGCATGCGAAGCTGCTACGACGACTCAGCCTCTTCATCTCTTCCTGAACTAATGGACTCTTACATCAGTTTTGATCAGCCTTCTTCTTCCTCCGATGCAGCTCATCACCATAACCAGTATGAGCAAGTGCCCTGCTTCTCCACCACCACCACCACTCCTGCTCCTCCTCCGGCAAACCCTAACGCCGCCGCCGCCATTCTTAACCACCAATATCACTCCAACTTATTGAATAGAGCCCCATTTTCTCATGACTCCGACTTCCTCAGAGCTCTGTTGACACAGCTCACCAAGATGGAAACTCAGGAAGTATCGCACACCAGATTTGAAGCTCATCATCAGCCTTATAACTTGTCTCAGGCGACTATTCCCTCTTATTTATGGAACAATCACTAATTTTCTACCTCTACTCGATCGTTACGCCGTTCTTGGTGGGCCTTAATCCCTCCATTTCAACCCTATATATATATATATATAATATGTGTGCGTGTGCATATGGAGGCGAAGAAGAAAATCTATACACACATCCACATGCATGCATGTTCCTGATCAGTATTGTTAATTCTATATGTTGAGTGATATGTGCCGCTATAGCTCGCTAGTAATTAATGGGACAACTGGTGGCTGATATATTATCTTTAGATTTCAGTTCATTATGCTCATATATATATAGTGGATGAAGTTCTTAAATGTGGGAATTTATTTTTTATTATGGTACATTTTTGACCTGGTATATTTTTAATATTTAGTGTGCAATAATTATTGAGATTTTTTATTTGATATATATGATCGATAAGAAAAGCATCTCACAACCAACCCAATTAATAATTTATTGTATATATATGCCTCTAGTTAATGAATGTCATCACCAAGCTAATCATATCTATATCTATGTTTATATAATATATAATGGGTGATGCAATTTACCCTGTTGATGACATTAGTGGTGAAACCAAAGATTAAGCAGATATTGAAGAGTCTGACCTTATTATAAAACTAATGGTCTACTGAACACAAATGGGCCAATCTGATGTAAAAGTTTGCATGATTGAGACACAATCTAATATGAAATATGTGAGCTCTATATTGATATTATACTCTCTCTCTCTCTCTCTCTGATGTCACCATTTGATATATACATATATATATATATGTGTGTGCATATGTTTGGGGAGTGAAATGCGGGTCAAGTGACACTTCGAAGCTTCCCATCAGGTTAACTATTGATAGGCCAAGTGTGAAGGATTGGGTGAGGATCGAGGCGTTAAACAATTGATAGGCCAAGTGTGAAGAATTATATTTGTTGAGGATGATGAGAAACAAGAAGTGATGAATATGAGGCACGTGTGAGGAGGAGTATTGGTCATGGAAGAAAGTTCAAAAGGTAAGGGGATTAGGTTTGGTATGTGACTTGTGAGCTGCTCAAAGTCTTACTGCAAATCTTTGCTTCCCATCACATGATATTGAAAGCTACCTATCACCTAACTTTGTTTTATTTTTTTAATTAATTCCATTCCCTGTGCTATACGTTGCGCTCAAACTAATGTTGATTAATTACTCTTAATGTTGTATAATTATGAAGATATAACTTATCTCTATAGGTTTATGCACATTACGTCAATAATAATAGTTATTTCCCATTCCCACAAGGCACATGATTGATATTGGCCCCGTTTGACAAAGCTTAACTCTCGTGTAAATGTACGTTCAACAGTATTTTTCCGTAAAATGAGATAATCTCTTTTACATATTTACCTCGGCTTGCGTAAATGTACTTCTCTACCGCATTTTCAAATGGAGTCTTGTTGATAGGTACATTTTGTTGTTGTTATTGTTAGGTTAAGCATTGAGAATTAAAATGAAAAATCAAGTCTCAATTTGATTTTTGTTAAAGAATGACTAAAATTTAAGTAGCGGAATTATCAGTGTGCACAAAATTCTACAAAATATTCTACGAAATATTAGTAATAGTAAGTAAGTATACAAAATATATCAGATCCCATAACCTTGATGAAAGACCCGTGACATTAAGAATAATAGTATACTCATTTGACCAACAATAATAGTATACTCATTACCCTTGCGATTCTATTCATAAATTATCTCTAACATATTTTAAATCAATCAATAGAAAAGCTTTAAATTTCATTACATATGCCTTCAAATTCTACTACTTTTCAACTTCATCTTGTTTAATATCCATTATACTCAATTAAAATAAACTGAATGCAATAATAAATAATGAATAAAATTGTACATTAATGTAAAAATCAAATTAATGATGTAATTTATAATTTTTTTTTGACCGAAGACGAAGCTCATAAATAAAACCATAGAAAGAAATTAGTTCCCCATTAACAATGGGTCTTCAATAAATATAAGGCGTATATAATCATATTACAGCTTGTGAAAATTAAAACAAGTTGTCTTTTTAAAAAAAAATTTGATGAAAATATATGAAAGTTTTTATCCTTAAAACACATAAATTCCTTCTCAACTAAAAATTTATTATCATTTAATTCAATTTTAAATATTTTAACTAGAAAAAAATTTCCATTAACTGTAACATCAAGCCTTCCATCTACATGGTGACATTGATTATATTCAGATATTCTTTAATTAATTATCAAAGTCTCCGCCTGTCCCAGACCCCAAAAAAATCTACATAATTATTGACAATAATTTTTAACATGCTGCCTCTTAAGAGATTTCAAATGTGATATAATGTGGACAGAATGTGTGTGTGAATAATCTCAATGTATCGTATTTGTCAAAACTCGTAACCAATTGATCATAGTTGTGCTCGTGTGGGGCCTCATTTGAGACCACTATTCAAATTAAAATCTATGGAAATGCAGCTAGCCACTCCACCAAACCTGCAAAGACTCTTGTCATTAGGGAAAGTTAATGTTGATGGAGCAGTGACTCAATTCTCCCTAAAGGCAGAATGTGGAGGTATCATTAGGAACCATTACGATTCTTAGATTATTGGGTTTGCTAAATCTTTAGGTCAATGTGACCCCTATATAACTAAAGAGTAGGCTATTTATAGAGGCCTCCAAGTAGCATTCGATTATGAGTTTACGAACATTATCATTGAATCTGATGCGAAACTTCTAGTTGACAAGCTTAACTTAGATTGTACTGATGCTAACACAGGGCTTCTGTTCCTTGAAATTAAGAGCCTTATTCAACAAGGGCGAAATATCATTATCAATTATATGCCAAGGAAATCTAACCGTTTGACTGATACTCTTACTAAAGAGGCTATCTCCTCTTCTATGGTTTATCGGGCGTGCCCGCACCACCTCCAGGTGCTTGAATGACTGTTTGGGATTATATCCCCACTTTGTACAATCTCGTTTTAGTTTTCTGAGCCTTTGTGCTCCCCTTATGTACCCAAAAAAACAACCTAAAAAGACTCGTCTATGGGACTGGGCCGGATGAGATATTGAAATCCAAAAAAGCCCAGGTGCGGCCCATGTAGAATTGACATCAAAATGTCGAGATATCACAAGGAGTAGCTTAAATTAGACTAGGTTTGATTGAAATATATGAAACATGGAGAGAGAAGGACATGGATAATTACAGAATGAAGGGAAAACTAGGCTTCATAAAGTTGAGAATCCAAGCCTTAAGCAGATATACAGCATAACAAGTTTAAGGTACAGACAATGATTGGATTGTTTAGAGATGAGGAGGGAAGTGTAATTAATCTATTGTGCCAAAGCACTGGTGTTGTACACAAGAAGAGCACCTCCTGCTAGAAGACCTGCCAGTGTTACGGCCCATATAGCCAACCCTGTGGTTCCTGCATCATCCATCATTCATTGTCAAACATCTTAATTAATTACACTCTTTCATTTCTATCCATCATTTGCTTTCATTCTATTCACTAATCAACCCTCAAAACAGCTAGGTGCGTTTCTGTGTTACTTTCATGCTTTATAAAGCTTCATAGCTTCATATAAAGACACAATGATTTCTTACCACCAACGTAGACATCGCCACTGGGGGACCAGTCGTCGGTGTTGAAGATAGGACTGTAACAGCCAAAACATGAAGCTTCCATTAGTAATTAACACTCATCATCCAATCATTCATTAGAAATAGATTTGATGAAACATGGAATGTTCAGTAGCTGTTTGAAGTAGTTTTGAAAAAAACTTTACACAATAAGTGACGAAGGGACATCTACAAATAAGTGTTTTTATACTTTAAGGCAAAACTTCCGTCAAATATTTAGGTCGTGTAAAATCACTTAAAATGAATTAATCCACACATGCACTTAATTGAATTACCTGTAGCCATCCACGTTAGCACCATACTTGTCGACGAATTGGTATACACCCTTCCCCTGATCACTCAAAACCATTCATTCAACATAGTCAGTCCCGGCAGCTTCAGCCAAGAAAACCATCCACACCCACTTTACTTCCAATAAACCACTAGACTTTGCTATGGCATTCATTCATTTTCTATTTATAGCAACCAGTTTTGAAAATAACACTAACATGGTTTAGACAAACAATATTTAACCTTGGGAAAAAGATCAGCTTATCAGTATCATAACAAACACTAAAGAATCAAATCCTATTCCTAACAGGCCACGTTATGGAGCTCAAAATATTGACTCAGGAATTACGGAAAAGCTCAAAATTACAATAAGAATCATAGGTACCATTTGAGACATTAACTCATGGATAACTAAGAAGTCACTTTGACATATCCAAGATGCATGTAGATATTACTTTTTATTAACTATTAACTACTAAAAAGGCGATGGTATAGCTCGAGTGATAATATGAAGAAGAATCATAAATATTATGATTACAATATTCAACATATTGTATTGTAGCCCACATCTAGTGCAAACTAGACTAGAAAAGAGCTCTTATAGCTAGGAGAAGAGGGAGCAGTTTTTAAGAATGCTCGGTGTTCTGACTGTAGAGTAAAGTAATAACACAATGTAAAAACAAAGCAGGCAACAAACCCTTCCTTTCCTGCCAGATGAATCTAGGCCATCGACCAAGTTCATGCCACCGTTGATTCCTGCAAATCAATCATCCTCCCAACATGTTACATTTATATATATATATATATAGATATGTAAAAGAAGATCAGTTACATGTGAAGCTAGAGACAGAGCTTAATTAGGGTACCATAGGGCTTGTCGGTTTTGATCTTCTTGCCACCGCTGGCAACCAACTTGAAGGAAGCAGACGACCTTAAGAGGGAAGGAAGACCTCTCACTGCTGATCTCTCAACGGTGAAAGGTGCTGGCTTTAGGGACACGGAAGCCATCATAGAGGACGCCATTGACGAAGTGGTAATGCTTAGCTTCTCCGAATTTGTTCTTCACACCACTCACTCTGGGGTTACGGATTGCAGTGTGCAGAATATTAGAATTAGTTTTGGGCGTGGCGACAGAGTGCCCCGACTAATGCCTTACACGTGGCAGTAATTTTGTGAAGAGCTTAGGATATGATCTTCTCAATCTTATCCACAACATGCCACGTCAAACTATTTTCATCCACTCGTTTAATTCCCCTCCATAAAATCTCCAGCCTCATCCACTCAAGATAGGGCAATGTTGGGCCCAATTTGTGAGTGTCCGGCCCGATCTTTTCAATTCACCAGGGCATCGTTTACCTTCATTCTGTGATACAAAATTCTCTAGTCCTTGCTGCTTGCAATCGTTTAAATGTTAACTATCATATTCATAAACTTACATTACAATCCCCAAGATGCACATAGGGCATTCACACCATTAAAAACTACTCCTTCTGTTATTTTCTACAAGAGATGATCTTTTTTTTTTTGGTGAACATACAAGAGATGATCTTTAGGGTCATCGATCTTGTTCCTATTTAAGAGAGAGATTTAGAGACTGTCATCAACTTTTTTGTGTTAATTTTTCATTTTGATGAATTGATTTTTAAGGTAAATCGTTCATATAGCAATTGCCAGGTTCAACTTGACTTTAGGCGAAACATTCAATATGTCCACACAGGCTTTAACGTATTATTCCCTCTTTCACTTGCATCCCCTCTCTTCCTCTGGTAATGTTCTTAGGACTTGTTTGGAAGTTATTTTAAAAATAGCTTTTTACAGATTTCGAGTTAAAACTTAGGTTTTTGAGAATAAATTTTGGAAAATAGCTTTTACAGATTCTAGGGCAAAACCTAAGTTTTCAAAAGTGATTTATGTTTGGGAAGTTATTAACTTTTAAGGATTTCGATTTAAAAAAGTGGGTAGGAAAGAGAAAAGAGAAATCATGAAAAATATGAAAGAGAAGAAAGAAAAAGTAGGAAAGATGAAAGAGAAAGAAAGAAAAAGTAGGGAAGATGAAAGAGAAAGAAAAAGTAAGAAA
>JANTPZ010095317.1:0-10160 GCA_025593235.1 Vachellia pachyceras | reverse complement strand
AGAAGTCCTCATTGATCAAGTATTGTCTTCCATAATCACAAGTATCGTCCTTGCTTAATGAGGTAATACTTTATGAATAAACCTTAATGTTTATTCAATTCCTATCTTAATATTTATCAATCTCATCAACATATATGTATACAATAACAAAATGATTGATAACAATAGACAAAAATTCATTACATCACATACATTCTTTAGTCATATAATGACTTAAGCCCCATATAAGGTACATGTACAACAAAGTCTTTCGGTTTCATACCTTTAGTCAAAGGATTAGCTAGCATTTTCTTTGTATTGATGTATTCAACCGAAACTTAGCCATTTCTAACTCTATCTTTTAAAGAAAGAAACTTTAATTCAACAAACCTACTTCGAGCTCCGCTCTTTTTGTTGTTGGCAATGGCCACTGCAGCTTTGTTATCACAAAACATTCTAATTGGCCTAGAGATCGAATCCACAATCTTAAGCTCTGAGATGAAATCTCTTATCCAGATTCCTTGTGTACTTGTTTCAAAAGCCGCTACATACTCAGCATTACGAGTACTAGCAGTCACAAGTGTTTGTTTAACACTTCTCCTCCATGATATTGCTCTTTCTGCTAAGAGGAAGACATAACCAGTAGTAGATATCCTTGTATCTTCACATCCTCCTAGATCAGAATCTAAATATCCAATCACTTCAAGATTGTCTGTTCTTCTATATGTGAGCTTGTAATGTTTTGTACCCTGAAGGTATCTAAAAACTTTCTTTGCAGCTAACCAATGTTTCATTCCAGGATTACTTTGGTATCTCCCTAACATACCCACAAAAAAAGCTATATCAGGTCTTGTGCAAACCTGTGCATACATTAAGCTTCCTACTGCTGAGGGATAAGGGATTTTTTCCATATCCTTTCTCTGTAAATCATTCTGGGGACACTTATTCAAACTGAACACATCTCCCTTTTCAATGAGAATGATGTTGGAATTACAGCTTTCCATTTGGAATCTTTTCAGAATTGTCTTGATATAGGTTTCTTGAGATAAACTTTGAATCTCTTCATGTCTATCTCTTTAAATCTTAATGCCAATGACACAAGATGCCTCACCCATATCCTTCATATCAAAATTCCTGGATAAAAACTGTTTTTCCTCTCGTAAAAGTCCTAAATCATTGGTTGCAAGTAGTATGTCATTTGTTTTAATATGATAGAGCTCATTAATCCTATATATGCTTTATTTATTATGAGCTTGTTCTAACATGATTTCCCTAATTAAATGTAGAGCTTTGAAACATAAAGTCCTAGTGAAAAAGAGTCAAACATGGAGTCGTATAAATACGTACAATGCTTAAATATTATGTAACACAGTAGTCAGATAGTTACATTAAACAAAATAAAGAGCTATATGATAGGATTGTTGACATTGAACTTCAATAAGCTCACGTTAACAAGATTTATTCCCCTATATATATATATATACACATGCATGCATCCTACTCATAAAGAGCTAGGTTGGATAATCGTGGCATGGGGATGGCAACCAGAGGTTTTTTCATTTTCAGTGTAAGACCAAACTTCTCTGAAATATCCAACATTTCGCCTTGAGGCAATTTCCACTCAAATAAGTGCATCAGTGTGGCAACACAACACAAAAAGGTCTTCTCGGCCATGGCCATTCCTGCACACATTCTTCTTCCAGACCCAAATGGTAAATAACGAAAGTCGTTCCCTTTGTAATCATGTTGAGCACTTAGGAATCTTGAAGGATCAAAGTTCATAGGATTGTCCCAAATAGAAGGATCTCTATGTATTGCCCAAGAGTTCACGAACACACGAGAGCCTTTTGGGATTGTGTAGCCTCCCACAGTGGAAGTTTCAGTTGGAGTATGAGGGACTAATAGGGGAACTGTAGGGTGTAACCTTAGGGTTTCTTTCATAACAGCGTGCAAGTAGGGTAGATTCTTAATATGTGACTCTTGTACAATGTTGTTGTTTCCCACTATGTTGTCCAATTCTTGTTGAACTCTTCTCATCACCTCTGGTTTGTTTATCATGTGAGCCATTGCAAACTCGATTGTGTTAGAGGATGTGTCTGTTCCTCCTATCACCATGTTCTGTCCATAGTGAAGTCATTAACAAATAATGCATCCAATTCTTAATAAATGAGCTTATTGAATATTTTGGAGAGATTAAGTAAGCTGAATAAATTATTTAAAGCATGGCACAAAATAGAAAATAGAAAAATTATAAAATCTAAATCATCACATAATCAACTATTTTCTTGCACTTACATATATAATCTATAATCTAGTCAATTTATTTGTATTTTATTTTTATCAGTGTGGCCATGTCATTAGCTAGGTGTGTGATCTTATCAGAAAATTTTTTGCTATTGGTTTTCCTCTGGATGATGTTAATGATACTGACATAGTGCTTATCCCAAAAGTTGATTGCCCTGAAACTGTTAGCGATTATCGCCCTATAAGTCTTTGTAATTTTATTTACAAAATTTTTGCCAAGGTTTTGTCGAATAGGTTGAATGGTATGTTGGATAGATTAATTGATGAAAGACAAAGGGCTTTTGTGCCAGGCCGTCTGGTTCAAGATAATATCATTGTGGTTCATGAAATCTTTCATCATATGAAATCAAAAACCCAAGGAACTTTTGAGGTCGCCTTAAAGTTGGATATGAACAAAGCTTATGATAGGGTGGAATGGGATTTTTTAGGTGCCACGATGATTAAAATGGGTTTTTGTCAAGCTTGGGTCTTGTGGTGTATTAATTCTGTGAAATCTTTTGTTATGGTTTCTGGTAAAAGAATTGCAAGCGTCAATCCTAAGAGGGGTTTGAGGCAGGGAGATCCTCTTTCCCCTTATTTATTTATCTTGGTTTCTAATGTATTATCTTGCCTTATTGAAAGGGGAGAAATGTTAAGAAGGATTAAAGGGATATTTGCTGCTAGGGGATGCCCTCTAATATCCCATAGTTTGTTTGTTGATGATGCTGTGCTTTTCTTTCAAGCTAAACCTGAGGGGTGTTGGCATATGAAAGCAATTCTGGATGCTTATTGTGGTGCGTCGGGTCAGGTTATCAATGTGAGGAAGTCTTGCCTTTTCTTCTCTAAAAACTGTCCGGGTTCTATTCGGGAGGAGGTTGGGCAGATTTTCAATATAAATGTGGTTGAAATGCCTGGTAGATATATGGGTTTACCTATTATCTGGGAGAGGTCAAAGGCTCGCGCGTTGAATTTTGTGCTGGATCGAGTTGAGAAGAGGATCCAAGGTTGGCATAATAATTTCCTCTCTGAAGCAGGTAGAGAGGTGCTTGTGAAAGCTGTTATAAATGCTATCCTGGTGTATCCTATGTCTTATTTTTTATTTCCAAAGAAGGTGTTAGATAGGTTGGACAGGGTGGTTAATCAATTTTGGTGGAAGAGTACTAGTGAAATGAGAAAGATTCATTGGGTCTCTAAGGAAAAGATGAAGTGTAGTGAATTGGATGGGGGAATGGGATTTAAGGATTTTGAAGCCTTTAATTTGGCCCTTTTAGCTAAATTAGGGTGGAGACTTCTTCAATTCCCGAATCAGCTTTGGGCTAGGTTATTAAAGGCAAAATATTTTCCTTCTTGTGGCTTTCTTGAGGCCAGGAAGGGAGGAAGGGCTTCGTGGTTATGGGCTAGTATTTTGGAAGGAAGGAGGGTGTTAGAAGGGAATACTATTGCTAGAATTGGGGATGGTGAGGATATTAGAGTATGGGGTGATCCTTGGATTGAGGAGCTGCCTGGAGGCAAACTATTGTCGGAGTGTCTTTGTATGGAAATGAAGAATCTGAGGGTGGCTGATCTCCTTTTAAATTATGGATGGAATTTATCTTTGTTGGAAGGATGGATTTCGGATTTTGAACGAGAGGCCATTGCTAAGGTAAGGGTGGCACCGAGAGGGAGAAAGGATAGATGACTTTGGACAGGGGGGAAGAGAAGTAATTATGTGGTCAAGGAAGGTTATGAGATTGCTAAGGTGGCTGTTCTAAATAGAATGGCTAACATTCCATCTTCTTCGAATGGTAGTCATAGGAGGGTGTGGAGGGAAGTTTGGAAAGTGCAAGTGCCTCATAAGTTGAAAATTTTCTTATGGAGGATGATGCTCAATGTGCTTCCTACGGTTCAGAATTTATTTAGGAGAAATTGTTGGCCTTCTAATGTTTGCTTAGTGTGTGGGAATGGTCTGAGGATACTAAGCACCTCTTTTTTGAGTGTGAATGGGCAAAGGTTACGTGGTTTGGGAGTCCTCTATCTTTGAATTTTAATTATGTTCGTGACCCTGTGTCCTGGTTGTCTCTCTGTTTGTGTGATGCTGTTATTTCTAATTGGCAGAGGGCGCTTGTTGTTGGGATCCTGTGGTAGATTTGGAAGGGCAAAAATGCTTTCCTTTTTGAAAATTTGACTACTACTCCTATTCATGCTTTTCAACAGGCTGCTAGGCTGGTTAAGGAATTTTGGGAAGCTAAAGGTTGGATGAGAAGGGAACAGGAGCGTTTAGTGGTTGATCATGTAGCCCTGGATCATCATATTTGGTGGGTCCCGTCGAAGGATGATGGTATTAAAATTAATTCTGATAGTGCTTTTTGTAAGGAGGATGGAAAGGCAGCAGTAGCAATCATTGTTAGGGATGCTCAGGGGTGGCTTCTGGATGGTATCACTAAAAGTGTTGAAGCTCATTCTATGATTATGGCTAAGACTATGGCATTGCTAGAGGCGGTGAGGTATGCTGTGGCTAATGAGCCTAATAATGTTGAATTTGAATCTAAGAATCAAATCCTCATCAATTGGGTCAATAATGACTGTGATCTTTTTGATTGGAGGTGTGTTGTTTTCCTTGAGCATTTATTTGAATCAAGGAAGAGTATTAGGAACCATTCCTTTGTTTGGATTCCCAGGAAAGCTAATTCGGTGGCCGGTTGGATTGCTAAGGCTTCATTGAGAGGGTCTTGTCTCATTAGTTGGGTGTTTTGACCTCCTCTTCAATTAAGGAGTTTGCTTGATGCTGATGCTGGTTCTGTGCCTTTTGATCCTGGGTAGGGGTTCTGGTGGCGTGTTGCTGTTGATTTTCTTTGGTTTTTTTGCTGGTTTGTTTTTTCGTTTCTTGCTGTTTGTTTTTGCTCCTGTGTATGGATGGTTATGTTTTATATAGTCGGTTTTCGTTGGTTGGCAAAAAAAAGCATAAGAAAACACAAACACAGAATTAATGTTTATACCAGTGAATCTGCAAGAGGTTTCTTTTTCTGTTTGAATCATTACTTGTATTTGTAACCCCCCCCCCTCTCTCTCTATATATATATTATGTGGAATTGAAGTGTGTCACGTCGGTGAGAAAGGGTATTAAATATATAGAACAAACATGTACAACTGGGGACCAATTTATAAAAACAGCAAAGGCTAATGGTGGTCCTACTTATAGCAATTATTAAGGGAGTTTAATATAAGGATTAACGTGTACACTTACCCTAAAATTATTGTTTAGAAATAATATTATTCGAGAAGTTTTTCTTTTGTTCATTTTCATCATGAAAGTTTTAAAAAGTAACAATATTTTTTGATTTCACTAAAAACTAAAATTGATCATTAATATTTTTTATAGTAAAGTGAAACACTGTTAGGTTTTAAAAATGACGTGGTGGCGTTACTCTTGACAATTTTTTGAACAAACTTGCACTTTAACTCTTAATATAATAACGATGTCATTAATTTATAATTTATCTGTTTTTCCTCACACGAAAGGCATAACTCTACTGTGTCTTCAATAATGAAAATGGTTATAATTTCTTACTATTTTCTTTTCCCGCCAATTACAATTTTTTTGCCGAAACTGTGCAAGATTATGATTAATATTTTAGTCTTAACTCGAAAATTAAGACTAAAATATTAATCATATATATAGAAAAAGTAGCATATAGAAGAATGATAAACAAGGGATTCGTATTCGTGCTATCATAAATTAATTGCACATAACCATATAGCATAAATCGAAAGCGATACCGCTTCATTCTTTTATGTAAACCATATCCATATATGTATTTCTTGAACATCTATGGTTTTTCTTTTTTTGTTCTGTGAAAACTATCGGATATCAAATATCACCGATAATCTAAGAAAAAGTTATCATGAAGTTTCAAGAAAAAAGAAGGTAATCATTAAAAAGTTTCAGAATAAATGTGTACCTACATCGAAGCTTATTATCTACATGCTATTACCTGTTGTGAGACTTTATGGTAATTATACTTTTTAGACTACATAGTTACTATGTCCCATAATTTAAATTTAGTAACGTACGTGAATGATCTTCCTGGGTCACAAAACTTGAATTAATACTTGGAATTCGGAAGAGTCGACTACTGAACTAAAAAATAGTGGGCAGATAATGGTGTTTGACGAGAAGGTGAACAGAGACAGGTAGGTAGCTGGCAGCAACAGATATGGAAGAGCATGCAATAGTAGAGAGAGGAGGAGGTTCAAACCTTCGTGCGTGTAATGAAGGAGAATAGTGCCAAAAAGTTTTGCAACGAGGACATATCCATCTATTAGGACAATCACACTTTAAAAGTTATGAGTGTTCAAAATTTACGTCTCAACAGCTCCACACTATATATGCATATTTCACTCATCCTTATATCAGTTAACCCTTTTTGTTAGAACCCTATGTAAGTAGCCCTTGTTAATTAGTGGGCAGTCCCAATGGGCACACATCCTTAGGATAATCGGATCTCTAAAACTAGTAATTATATTGAAGTACAAAAAACTCTAAACCTTGTAAGACCCTTGATTCAAAGTAACCTTGCCGACGTGTGACTCATGACAGCATGTGATGAAGGAGAATAGCGCCAAAAAGCTTTGTCAAATCAAATTCATGCATTCATGTATATGGTATCTTCACTTTTCAATAATGAAGAAGGAATCGTCCCCCACAACACAACCAACACACACACACTCTCTCTCTCTCTCATCAAAGATGAACCCACTCACTGGGGCCTCCCCCTCTCTCAGTTTCTTTCTCCTTTGTATTTATATGAATCTCACTTCACACTCATCATTGGATCCGTTTGGTAAAGCGGTGGAGAAGTACTTTTACCATTTACGAGGTAAATGTGTGAAGGAGATTATCTCATTTTGCGAAAAAACACTGTTGAACGTGCTTTTAGGGTGTTGATAAACTTTCCCAAACACCCCATTATCATCTGCTTCGTCCATAAAGCTTATCTTCTTTGAAGCGCTCTCTTTCTATTTTCTACATGCAATGTACGTATTGGCCAAATGATACCAATACTTTTGTTTCACTTTTACTTCTTTTGTTGTCATGAATTAATATATTGTATAGAAAATATATACCTCTTTTTTATCCTTAAAATAAGATTCACTTTATAGTTTAATTTAATATTTGCTGAAAGTGATATTATTTGTAATTAGCATTAATATTATTATGTGGTTATTATTTGTCAAATTGAGTCGTAAGAGATATACATGCATATGGACGTACGTACACATAATTTTCGCTTTTTACTATAAAGAAAAGGAATAAATATTTATTGTTCGTTTAATCATCTTGAGGTTATTAAAGTTAATCTTGAGCATGCATGAATATAGTGCTAATGGGGTATAGTTATGCCTTTTGTTTCTTTCTTTAAATATTTAATTCCTTTTCACGGTAGCCGCCATAAGGGGTAAGAAAACAAGCCTTATGGGTAAAACTTATTAATTTTATGTATACAACAGAGAAAAGGCCTTCTTACCAATTTAGTCTTGCCTTTTTCCCTGATTTTGATTGTAATTAATGAGAGATGCCATGAAGGGTCAACTAGATAGAGAGACTAGCTAGAAATAAAAGCTATGGTGGTGATTGAGGATTGAGGGGCCACAGACTTCAAAACAAAAGCGAATCAGATATACATATCCCAATTAGTTAATTAATTAACAAATCCCACAACAGCTAGCTACCCTTATACTAATATACTATGTCTTATGAATAGTCATGGAACTATATATATATGTGTGTATGTATATGTACATACTTTAGGAAAAGTCCAAGCATGAGGGCAGAGGCTAGCTAAGTCGTCTTTTAGTTTCATTTGCAGTCTTCCCTCTCTGTCGTCTTGCACGGTAAGATACCAATCAAAAAGTAGGTTGCGTCTTCAGTTTCCCACCTTTCACTGTTAAAACCTCATGTTGGAAGTGGAAGAGAGAGACTATGTGGTCCATCCCATTAATTCTTTTCCTCTTCTGCTTTTTAGTTTTCACCCTTTATTGGAGATACATACAAGGCTTAGATGAATTATGTTCTTAATCTATTAAAAAAAGAATTATGTTCTTAATATATATTCTAAATAAATCCGACTATATACAGCATGCAGTTAGTTATTTTTTCTGAGGATAATTCATCATGTTATCGTTAAACAGGGAGAAGATAGATATATGCATAAAATTTGCATCTAACCTTCCTCCTTTCTATATATACTAAGCTTATATGGCTCTTTTCCCAATATCTCCTTTTTGAGTCTCCTTGATATATCCTTTCCCCTCACACACACACACACACCAGAACTTCCCTATATGGAAAGAAGCGGAGAGGGAAAGAGGAGCTTCAAGTACAAGGTGGCGGAGGATGAGGCTGAGGAGGAGGTTGAAGATGAGGAAGGAGATGAAGAAGAGGTGATTGATGAGTTCAATTTAGGAGGAGATCACGATGGGAGGAAGAAGATGAAAGATCGGTACAGCAAGAGAGGATCGTCTTCTTCTTCTTCCTCAATGGCACCTTCATGTCAGGTGGAAAGTTGTGAAAGTGATCTGAGTGAGGCTAAGCACTACCATCGCCGTCACAAGGTCTGTGAGCTCCATGCCAAGGCTGCTTCTGTACTCATTGCCGGCTTGCCCCAAAGGTTTTGCCAACAATGCAGCAGGTCCTTCACAAAAACCCTAATTCTCTCTATAGTTCCTTTTGTCGATCTGATCATTTGCCTGTTGGTGATTATATTTCTTCGTTCTTTGGTTTCAAATGAAGTTTTTTAAGGGTTTAGGCTCCCCTGGGAATGGTAATCCAATTAAAGTCTTGATTTTACTCCACTTTAAGCATATTGAATGTTAATATTTTCATTCAATTATGAGTTGGGAGTTTCTGTTGGGGTTTTATTTCTTTTGCTTTCTTTTAAGAAGTTCAAGTATTAGTGCGAAAGCTGGAAGCTTTTTTAGTTATCAACTTGAAGTATAGCAATATTTCTGCTTGTGATTACTTGTAAGCTGAGAATTCCTGAAGGGTTTAGGAACAGCAGACAAAATGACAAATATATTTGATATAGAGGATTCCCCCTCCCCCTTAATTCCTTTCTTATTACTCAATATATTGGATGAATTAATAATTTATATATAATACACATACATGAGGATATATATCATGGGAACTAACCAATACTGTGTAGCATATATATTAATGGTTAATGCTGTCAAATTCAGTACCGTTAAAAGAGGCTAGCTAATTGTGACACCCACAAAAAAAGTGTCATTTTTTTAATTCCTAATTAAAGGCACGCATTAGTTATTACATTCATTTCAGTAGTACAAAGCCACTTGCTTTCTTTTTCTGTCATCCTTAATCCATCCATGTGATGAGTTACACGGTTAAAACCTCTTTGGGAATGAAAATGGGTATTAGACCAAAATCCTCATGCTCTTTGATCAGATGATGTAATAATAAGTTCAAAGAGAGAACCAATCCCGAAGAGGGATAACCCCTTGAACTTATGTAAACCTCATGAGGCTTCCCGATGTGGGAATCATAATGGATAAAAAATGCTAGATTTGATGTTATTTGGATTCATTCATTCATATCTATATGCATGTGCTAAATTATTTCCCATCAGATCATTGGCTACTTGAAATTTTTTTTAAGGTTTCATGAGCTGGAAGAATTTGATGACACAAAGAGGAGCTGCAGGAAGCGTTTGGCCGGACACAATGAAAGGCGTCGAAAGAATGCATCTTAACAATATATATCATGGAGAAGGATCTCATCAGAATGATGAGAAGTTGGATAACGATGATGAGGCAGGCATTTTAGTTTAAATAAATTCCCTCCATTGAAGCTTTCTTCATGGATAAATTTCACTAAGTTGTTATCCAAATATGCTCTCTGT
>JANTPZ010095314.1:0-11301 GCA_025593235.1 Vachellia pachyceras | reverse complement strand
CTTTATTATCACGCATTTGACTCTTCAAGAATCCATGGCCCATCTTCAAAGCTCTTTCGGAGGAAATAAAAATAAAGAAACGTTTTGAGTCATAATGACGAATTCATTCTTTTGAGGAATGATGGATTCGTTTTTTTCACTCAAGGGAGGGAAAAAACAGATATTATATTGCCAAAGGGAGAATGGACTTCATCATCATGATGAGCTCAACTCAGTATGTACATTTATAAATTATGCACCGAGCAAAGACAATGGCATACATCTTGTGGTTATAAAATATTATTTTATGTATTTTCTTGCTAGAGGCCCATTTGTTTTTGAGATCAGATCCCAACTTAGGAGTTCGCTATAATTATTGGTCCCAAACATCAACATAACTAAAGATGCCAGGGGCCTCCAAAGTTCAACTTCAAGATCCCCTACGGCTGTTCGACCTCAATCACATCAAACAAAAATTATGATCTATGCCTCGTTCATGCGTATCTTAACGAACCTAACCATATCTTCCTATGTACATATAATTCAACAAAAGTGTCCAAGTTAACTACTATTGTTCAAAAATCTAAAGCCGCAAGTTAGCAGTCTGGGATATGCAGAATATTAATTGTTTTCACGATATATATAACTGGCCTCTTTATAGAGTGCGATTGTCAAATGTCACCTCGTTTTCAAGATCACCTTCAACACATCACGCCCAATCTTTTGAATAATATCATGGTTTTCCTCATTTTTCATGTCATTCATAAGACTGTGTCACGTTGGAAGATTAGAAAGTTGTTACGCAAATTAGATTATGTCTACGGGAAAATCAGTTGTTTAGAAAAACGAGACAATTAATTCAGTCCGATGCCGATCAGCTCAACAAGTTGAGTCCAACAAGTTACTTGAAGCTCCCTCTTCAATGTCATAAGTACGTACATACAGAAGAAAGTGTGGGTCTAACGTCCCTATATATTTAGCAACCAAAGAAGAAAACACAAAGTTGTTGGTGGGATTAAGAAAATCGATGCCTATGACTCTACGAAGACGAATCCAATCACATGAAGAATTTCATAGGTGAAGTGCGTATCTGCTTATGCAATGAGCATGAAAATGGTTGAAGCAAAGACAAGTTTTCAATATAGGAGATCAAAGAAAAAGAAAAACTAGAATACGTCAATGAGATCTTCTGAGAGTATATATGAAAGAAGGCCTCAATCAATAATAAATCCAAGTGGACAGGATTAATTGAAGTTATAGAAATAATCCAATACTAATAGTATGCCTAAACAGAAGTCCTTATCACTAATTATAAACCTGGAAAATAAAATTGCAAAAAGATGTCTAAGGTTCCTGTTTGATTGAGATGATAATCAATAATAGCACCTAGTGACATCAAATGACAGCGTGAAACTGTCTCCAATCACGCGAGTTAGAAACGTCACCTCTATGCCTCAATTATTTTTTTATGAAAAGGCAAAATGATATATACTAAAAAGATTACAATATTAAAGGTCTATGGAAGAACAAAAACTAAATAGTGAAATACATAATCAATGTAATAATTAACAGATTCACCTAATAGTAAAAAAGTAGCAAACTGTGATAAAAAAAAAATGGATATCCTTCCCGTCTATCAAAGATGGAGCTGATTTGATGACTAAACTGTGATGAAGGTCTTAAGAATGCATATGAGGCGAATTGTATTGCTGGCATTGAGTAAGTTGGATCTTCAAATCCAAAGAAGGGCAATTCTTAATCATTGGCCATAACAGCCTTCTGTGTGCATGAGAGGATTTTTCTGGTAAAAAGAATCTGATTAATCCTTGTGGGGGTGATAACATGGCAATGAATGATTCTCTAAACTTTGCATTTAATTTTTACAACAAGATGGACCAATCAGCTTTGAATGTCTTGTTGTTGGCCATTGTACTAGAATGCAAAGTTGAAACTTCAACCCCATGCATAAATGCCTCAATTACCTAACCATACATATTTACTAATTAATTAAGCAACTCCATGCATCCTGCACCTTTCTTCAATATCGTCTCCCCAATGATTTTTTTGTATCACAAGATTTAAACAATAATACTTATTTAAGAAAAATCGAGTCTTTTCTACCTAACCCAACCGTTGTTGTTTAAAATACACATTCACAAATGTTTTTTAAAAAAAAACTGTACACTTGTGTGCTTAATTTGAAAAAAAATTATGAATTTTATAAAGAGATTAACGAGTCAATTAATATAGATATATAGTGCCATGGATATAAATGCATGTATAGATGGATGGAGGTGACTTCTTGTTGGTCCACTTGCCTCGAAGGCATGCACATAGCCGCCAAAACCAGAACACACTCTAATGTTCATGCTTAGCTCTCCCTTTCAAATCTCAAACTAAGCTACTGATACACACAAACACAACAACGTTAAAAAAGTTGAAAAACAAAAGCACGGCATTGGTGCACATTATTTTATTCCTCGCCACACATTATTTCTTAGCTTCTCAATTCCTTTATTTCTTTTTCTTTCTTAGTTTTTAAGAGTGGTGAGAAGGAGTGGGTTCTGGGGTTCATCATTTCATGCCTCCTCCCTATTTGGATTATTTAAGTCTGCCATCAAAATCAAACTTCTGCTCTCCATTCACCACTGTTTCCTATTATTTATCTAAAAGACCTCCAAATTTTCCTGCCTTTGGTTCTGTGGGGTCACACAGTCAATCATCTTTGTGCTTTGTTTTTATGCTTCTTTTCTCTTACTATTATTGTTGTATATGTTTCGAGGACTTTTTAGATACAGGGTAAAGAAATAAAATTGAGAGAGCAAGCCAAGTTTTATACAACTTTTTAGATATCACTTTCACTAAACTTTTCTTCTTTTCATTTCATAGGCTGTGAGCAACTAAGCCTTTCTTTCTCCTAGTTTTGTCGATAAAAAAATTTTGCTTTGTGGTTTTGTGCATTCTTTTATATTAAGTAAAGTTATCCATTTATATGGTGTGTTGTTGTGTTGTCATTTTTGTCGTCCTTTTAAGGCGTGAATGTGTGATATGTATCGGCCTTGGATTCTCGTATGAAAGCTTCTTTATTTGCCTTGTGATCGATGGCTTGCCCAACATAAGTTACCAATTTATATATATTAACAATGAGCTTCCTATACAACAAAAATAATGCCGTGACACGCCCATTTTAACGAAGACTTGTTTAATCGCTTGCTGCCACTCCTTGTTCATTTATATGCTGTCATCATTTTGTAAACTTAGACTGAATTAAAATATAAATTTCAGATGAGGTTAATAATTAAATAAGCTGTTGATGGGTTTTTTTCTTTTTAAATTTCAGTCGAGTTTAATTAATTATATGTTTGCAATTGTCAGTCTCCTACGTGCGTGAAAACCTGAAAAAATTATGCGGATATAATTCATGCACACGTGAGATTTTTTCCCTAAGAAAAAAAAAACCAATTCAGTAACCATATTGAACCCAAGACTTAGACTCCAAGTCATGCTTAAAAAATTATGGAATATATTGTGAGGCGTAAAAATCTGGATTAGATAGCTATTGATTGATAAATATTGAAATATGATGACTAATAAAACAGCACCGTCAAAATTATGTAGATTCAATAATCCCACTCACGTATATGTATATGTCAGTCCTTTTTTATTTGTAAATTATATAGGTAGATACTGATTGATTAATCGCCCTGTTTGGCAACACTTTTGGGGAGTCTAAAACCCTGTTCAACAGTATTTTTTTTCAAAATGAGATAATATCATTCACATATTTACCCAAACTTACGTAAAAGCATTTCTCTACTGCGTTCTCAAACGGACCCAATGACATGGGGCTAGAAGCAAATCCAACCTAGTTAACTTATACGCATGTTTGGGAATCTATAGTAAAAATAATTTCACACAAATCGATGTAAGTATGTGAGATGGATTTTGTCTCAACTTACACAGATGTAGTTAGTCTTTACGATTCTTTGGGAGGTTTGGCGTTTATGGGGGTGCAGTGTCATGCACAAAGCTTTGGAGATTTGATAGGTTACTTGAATTTAGTTTGAAATATAATTGAATTAGGTCTGAGTTTGTTAGGAAGAGCCCTACGCCACTCTATTCTGAAACCTCCTGTCTTAAATAATACCATCATTCCTCATTTGGACTAAGCACGTATCATCGTCTACCATTACAAGTATTGATTAATTATCCTTGCGTGTCTACTAATAACGCCATAATATGACTTTTGGTTTCCTTTCTCACATAAAGTATTGTTAGTGTAACACTGACTACAACAGTTTATGCAAAACTCTCTAAAACAAGTATTTGACCATTAAGCTACTCACGAGCGCAAACTTGATTATTATTCTGTGCTTTGGCAAGTTTTTTTCCCCTTTGACTCAGTTGAGATATTACAGTTTAAATTGGGAAAAAATACAATGGGCCATTTGGCAAACTGCTATAAGCCACTTATAAGTGTTTATTCACACAAGCCGAGACAAATATGTGAAGGAGATTATCTCATTTTGTGAAAAAATACTGTTAAACGTGTTTATAAAAATAAATCACTGCTTATCAAATAGGGAAAGGAGCCTGGGAAAAATACTACAGTATTAACAATACCCTGTAAAAGCAATAATGCAAGCACGTACCTTTATTACCGACATGCCCAGGATTCTTCGTTTATGTCGCCTCTTTTCAACACAATATCACCGTAATTCTGCTTCAGTCAATCTGCAGAGTAAACAAATTACGAGGTTTTAAACGTCACGGGTTTTTTTTAAAACTACAGTAAAATCTAAGTTTTGGATAATAAATTTTAAAAAATAGCTTTTACAGATTCTGAGGCAAAATCTAAGTTTTGAAAAGTGATTTATGTTTGGGAAGTTATATATTAACTTTTACAGATTTTAAGGCAAAAAAATTGATAGAAAAGAGGAAAGAGAAAGAATGAAAAGTATAGAAAAATAAAGATAGAAAAGAAAAAATGGTAGCAATAAAAAAATTTTGCTTTGTGGTTTTGTGCATTCTTTTATATTAAGCTAAAATATACTTTTAGTCCTTTATGTTTACGTCAGGTTTCATTTTAGTCCTTTAAGTTTAAAAAGTGCACTTTCAGTCCCTCAAACTTAACGCCGTTAGTTTCTCTTAACGGAAAATGTTGACTCATCAAATTTAATCAATAACTGTGCAATAAAACGTTGACAAATTTGACATTTTTAATTATAATTTAATAATATAATAAATTTGATATTTTAAATTATGTAAAATAAAAAATATCTAAAATAACAGTGTTAAGTTTGATGAGTCAGCAATTTCCGTTAGAAGAGGTTAACGGCGTTAAGTTTGAAGAACTAAAAGTGCACTTTTTAAACTTAAAGGACCAAAGTGAAACCTGACGCAAACATAAGGGACTAAAAGTATACTTTAACCTTTATATTAAGTAAAGTTATCCATTTATTAATTAGGCCAACCCAACTAACTATAGCGTGGAAAAAATGTATTAATTAGGCCTCTAAATTAGTTTTATAGATTACTATTAATGCTACCATTTTAATTTATAAGCTTTGAATATCTCTTACAATTTGTATATGCTTAATTGTAATGGAGTCCATGTTTATATATCAGTCATCTGCTACATTGTCAAAATTAATGTAAAATGTGGTTGATAATTAAATTTGTCTAAAAGTAATTTCTTACATTACACACATCTAATGCCATGTATTACATCCAACAATTCATAAATTATTAAATTTATAATTGATAAGAGGTTTAATTTGAACCGAAGCAATAATATTAGAAAGATGCGATTAATTAACATGCCCCTCAGTAACTCATAATAAATATCGCCTCCGTTTGGATAGCCCGTTGAGAAAACGGACACAGATTCTAAGGTAGTTTATGTGAGAGGAAAAGTGTCTCGGTAAACGCACCCGTTATGCATACGGGTTTACCAAATGGAGCTATTTTATATATTCACTGCCATGAAAGGGAAAATCTTAGAAAAATTTACCGACAGAAAGAATTTGGTCGGCTTTTTTACTATAGAAGTGCCGATGTTCTGCACAGTTTTATACGTAAAAAGTATTAGCACTTGAATTTAATTCATTCCTGCAAATAAAATTTTGAAATAAAGGCTTTTCATCAGTTTTTTAAATATAAGATCGTGTGGATTTGTACAGACACAATTTAGCGAAGCTGTATACTGACAGGAATGGATAAAACACAAAGGGCTTGTTTGCCTGTTTGACAGAGAGTTTTCAAAAGTCAAACAATTTTTTCCGTAAAATGAGATAATCTTTTTTATATATTTATTTTAATTTGTGTAAAAATACTTCTATACCGTATTTCTAATCGGGTACAAAGTATGAATATAAACCGGAAGAGTCACATATTCGCATAATTACGTGGATTTAAAAAAAAGGTCGAATACTACTCAATCAAGTTTCAGACGCAATTTTTTTACGGGCATCTTTATCTATAAATTTCGAACCCTTATACCCTGGGTTTAAAGAAAATTACAAGTCTATTTTGTTTATCCTAATAATCACTATTAATAAAAAAGAATGGTTGAAAACAAATCATCTAAAAATAAAATGTGTATCGTACGACAAATATGGGAAAGAGTATTTCCTCCCATTGGTGCTACCAACCTTAGCTGCCAACTAAAATAGTTTCGGGATAATGCTGTATATGATGATGATTTTCATTAGCCAGCTCACCCGTGAGAAACGATATATTTTTGATCTTTAATATAAAAATTAACTGATTTTTTTAGAGATTAAAAAAATTAGATAAATTACTTAATTATAGCATATAATATAAAATATTTATGTATTTCATAAGTTTATATATCAATATATAAATCAGATAAATTGATTTGTAGAAAAATATTCATTATATTAGCTAATTATCTTTTTTATTTTTTTTTAAAAAAATTAACTGAGTCTTGTATTAATAATGATAGTATGCCCTTTTGAATTGGGGTTAGAAGTTAGTTTTTTAATGTAATTTAGAGATAATAATATAAATATGTGTGAGGATTTAACACAATCGAGTATATCATTGCTTCTATGGAGTATGAAAAGGGGGGAAATTAAAGAAAAACGGAGGAGCTCACAAGAACAGGATGAGGTAGCATTTACAGAATCACTGCTCCTGAATTATATATTATAAAAATTCGTACAAGTGGCAGACAGATGATGCGAAAGGATCACAGCCTCAACAGGATATTGAGCCCAGTCATGACGTCATTATTCTATTGAATCTCCAAATAATTCATTTAATCCCCTTCATTTGAAAAATCCCCAATAAATCCAAATCAGCCGCTATTTAAGGACACTTCACCTGGCAGCGCTCTCAAGTCTGCACAATAACATTCCCCAAAACGACGACGGCTTCGGTTTAAAGAGCGCCTCCCTCACTCTCACCGGCCGCCCATAATTGCAGCCACCGGCAACAACTAACTTTGCGGTCCAAGATGATAGCTTACCTGGAGCACTTCGTTCACGGAACTGACAAAGAATCAAGGCCCGACGACGACTTCGTCGGCCTCTCCGAAGCGCTTGATCTGCAAGGCACCATCGACTGTGCACCCAGCGGCATGGCCAGTAAAGATTTCGGTGGCTTGCAGTCCGTGAAGCCCTTGGCCCTCATCAGGCCCGCAGCCGGCGACGACATCGCTCGGGTCCTCAAAGCAGCGGCTCGGTCGTCGAATCTGACGATTGCCGCTCGAGGCAACGGCCACTCGATAAACGGCCAGGCCATGGCCGATCAAGGCATCGTCCTGGACATGCGCAGCATGGAGGAGAGCATTCGCGTGGTGTGGAGTAATGGCTCGGCCTACGTCGACGTCTCGGCGGGGGCATTATGGGAAGACGTCCTGAAACGTTGCGTACGTGGGTCTGGGTTGGCCCCAAGGTCGTGGACGGATTACCTGGGGTTAACGGTTGGAGGAACGCTTTCTAATGCTGGGGTCAGCGGCCAAACCTTCCGTTACGGTCCCCAAACTTCGAACGTAACGGAATTGGAGGTCGTAACCGGCAAAGGCGATACGTTGGTCTGCTCCGAAACAGAAAATTCGGAACTGTTCTTTGCGGCGTTGGGCGGTCTGGGTCAGTTCGGCATCATCACCAGAGCTCGGGTGGTGCTTCAACAAGCACCAGATATGGTAGGGTGCTGAGAAATTCACTGATTTTTTTTTATTTCCAACTCTGAACTGTCAGGAAAATGAGGTTGGAGTCTCCCTGCATTTCTCATTTGTTGTTTGATATACCAGAAAATTGTGGAGAGCTTCTGCATGAACTACACGCTTACTTAATGTAACCATTTTAAAAAAAATTTATATTTTCCACCCTCATGTGATGATTAGGTGAGATGGATAAGGGTGATTTACACTGAATTTGAAGACTTCACCAGGGATGCCGAGTCGCTGGTAACTCGTCAAGAAGGCGACTCTTTCGATTACGTGGAAGGGTTCGTGGTTGTGAACAGCGAGGACCCTGCCAACGGGTGGCCCATAGTACCATTGGGTCCGGAACAAGAGTTCGACCCGAACCACATCCCTGTCAGCGCCGGCCCCGTCCTTTACTGCCTCGAGCTCGCTCTTCACTACTGTAACTCGGACCACCCTTCAGACGTGGACGCGGTAACTAATTCATTCCCCCTTTTAATCTCTTCAACTATTTACGATCTGGTGTATGCGGTCTCAATTGCGGCAGAGTAGGCTCTAGTCCGTTCATAAGTGGGAGAGAGTTCTGACTTTCTTTGTTTACTATAGTGGGGTCCAGGCCCCAGGGCACGAGGGGAAGGGTATCCGACGGCTTGCCCAATCATGACTGAGTTTTGACCTACGCCGTTGCGAGTGGCTAAAAATATTTGGTTCATACTTGACTTTATATTTATGTAAATTAAAATAAAATTCATCTTTTAATATACTAACAGTAGAGAACACTAGCGGGACTCTTAGTGAAAAAGTCAAAACACTCTAAGAGGCTTCACTAACACGTGTACAGGGTGGAGCCCATAGGCGGACCTACGTTGTCCGTAGCGGGTGCAGCCGCACCCCTGACTTCCAAAAAATTAGGTATATATTAGTACTATGTGATTTATTTTGCACCCACTCATTTGCTAATTTTGAACCCACTGAATTTTTACACAAATTCTTCTCAAAAGATATTAAGAATAAGTCTCACTTGTCTTCTCAAAAAATAGTTTGCACTCCCTGACTCGGGGTCCTAGGTCCGCCACTGGTGGAGCCGCACAGGTCGGGTTTTAACTTTTTATTCTCGTCCACTATGATGGCAACCGCCTTTATTGTGCTTTTTCTTTCTTTTTTTTACCCTTTTAAAAAATTATTATTAATTCCCTCCTACGATGATGCTATGCTATTTACTAGTAGTATTTTCTTTTGGCTCTCCGGTTGGACTATACGGTCGTGATGTATCTTCCATTGGATTTTCTGACAAACGAGGCTTTGGGTTGAAATTAGGGATGGCCGATGGGCAAATCGGGCAAGCCCCTCGGTGGGGTTGTTTTAAATCTGTGCGGGAGGGGTCACTTTAGTAAATATGTATAGGGCGTCACGTTGTGGTTAAATAGGGCAACTCAACATCAGTGGGTGCTCCATTGCTGTGATCATTGAGATCTGGCTGACGTTACGATCCCCACAGTTGAGCAAATTGCCAGAGTGCCATCATTTTCTGGAATCTGTAAAATGTGAACTGTATGACACGTCCCTTGGTTTCCTCCAATGACGTTTATGGCAACCCTCCCTCACCCGGGCTTGGCTTCAATCCCCTTGTAGGATGTGGATAGATTGCTTCGACGGCTGCGATTCCTCCGGGCCCTCAGGTTCCAGGTGGACGTGGGGTACACAGAGTTCTTGCTACGTGTCAAGCGTGTGGAGGAGGACGCCAGACGCAACGGCATCTGGGACGCCCCTCACCCCTGGCTCAACCTCTTTGTCTCCCGCGCCAACATCGTTGATTTTGATCGTGTGGTGTTCAAGGGCATCCTCAGCCAAGGGGTAGGTGGGCCCATCTTGGTCTACCCTCTCCTACGAAGCAAGTAAGTGCACTACTCACACCTCCTTCATTCCTCTAATTAATTACCTGTATGGGTAGGATTCATATATTTAAAAAGAATAAGGAAATCTTTCTTCTTGTGGTTTGATCCATGAGGCCGCCTTCCTGTGTGTGTCCCACTACCATCACCGTGTACTGGTGTGGGGGGACCCTAGGCCTAGAGTTTAAATGCATGAGCTGGTGGTGTCCCTTGCATGGTCGCCACGTGTAAGGCTGATATGAGTGGAGATAGCGGAGGGGTGACGAGGTCAATGACAGCAACGGCATCCGTGGATGCCACGTAATTTGGGGGGAGCCAAATGGGGGTGGGGTTGGTTAAGATTTTGGGGGGTGGGTCAAATATTTTTGTACAACTAAGGTCGGCCGAGTGGGATCGCTCAAGAGGGGTGGACCTCCCTACTCTGCAATCGGCCGTGGCCATTGCATCAGCTTATGCTTGGGCAGTTGGTTGGCGTATTGTGCAAACAATAGAACCCGTGCCCTTGGGATCTGGATTGGGACAAAGATACGGTGGACCCGCCATGGGCCTAAATCCCTCCTTAATCAATCAGTCAGTCAATCAGGGGGGTAGACTGTAGAGGAGTGCTTAATTAACCAGTTGGTCAAGTGCATCTATAACACGGGGTTGATACACCATGAGGTGGGGTGGAGTGGGGGGACGTATACTTGATTCTTTATTTTATTCGCCAACCCCATTACAGGGAAGCCACCACTTGTCTGCTATCCATGTTCAAATTATATTAATTTTTCTCCTGCCATTGGGACCAACAGCGACTCCTTTCAACTGACCCCCCTCCAGTCATAATTAATCAAATTGGATTACTTTGTTTGGTCAAGACTAAATCTTGTGTTATTCTGACTTGTTTGGATAAATCAGGTGGGATTCTCGAACGTCGGTGGCGTTGCCGGAGAGTGACATCTTCTACATTGTGGCGCTGCTCCGATTTAACCCGCCGCCCCCAAAGGGACCGGCCCCGGAGTTGCTGGTGGCGCAAAACCAAGAGATCATCCAGTTCTGCAGCAGCAGAGGGTTTGATTTCAAGCTCTACCTTCCTCACTACAAGTGTCAGGAGGATTGGAAGCGACATTTCGGGAATCAATGGACCAGATTCGCTAGCAGAAAGACCAGTTTTGATCCATTGTTTATCCTCTCACCGGGACAGAAAATATTCTCCAGAAACCCCCAACCTTAGTCTTCATCTTCATCCACAACAAAGGGCCTCGTCCTCCTCCGATT
>JANTPZ010095312.1:0-11099 GCA_025593235.1 Vachellia pachyceras | reverse complement strand
GAGGAAATGAAGAGAGAGGGCTCCACAATCATTTATAACACTGTTAAAACTTGCAGGGAATCAATCCAAGTATGATTTGGGGCATCTGGATTCACACTGTTTTTTTGTTGGCTGAGAAAAAAGCTGATGCCTTTTGAGGTCTCTGCTATGTGTTTGATTAAAAGACAGTCTCTCTTGAGTCATACCCCAGCTTTGAAGCTTCTGATTAAAGATCCATAATAGAGACACTCTCCATTGCAAAACGTGGTATTTTGTACTTTCCACAATCATGCGTCCCTTGTCAGTCCCTGACGTTTCCATGTCCATTCCATGGAAAATACTTTAATCTCTCTGTCTCGCCGCCGCTCTCTCTCATCCTTTTCTGTTCCCCCTCTCTTCTTTCCTTTCCTTTCACCCTTAATCAGTGTCAATACGAGCTGTCCAAGATATATGTAATATATAGTGTTTTTGTTACCTCATAATCCATACAGTTTCCAAAGTGATGGTGCCAAAAATCAGGATTGAGAGAGGTAATTTTGAGGGGCATGTTCATTGATTGTTGGTGGTGAAGAAGAAATTTAAAAGGAGGAAAGTACGGATGAGAGGAGAGAAAGAGACCGTTAGGTTGACTTTTAAAAGGGGCTATGATCAACAAGAGTCCAAAGAGGCTCATTGTAAACGAAGACATTCACATGCCCCCATGTGACTCCATTTACCACACCCCATGCTTCATCCCCTCTGTCCTGTTCACTCCATCCTACCCTTGCACCAGTGTTTAGTGATGATTTAGATTAGCTTATTTTCCAGAGAAGTTTTATCAAGGGCAAAAAAAACTTTTTTTTAAGTGCAGCAAACCACCTCCTACATTTTTTTTTTGAAAAAGGAGACAAGAAGGAAAAAACTGATGAATTCAAAGGGGAGAGAATGGTGAAATCCAGAAATCTAATCTAATGTTTTCTTTTCCCATTTTTTAGCTTAATAGGCGAAAAATTCAGAGAAATATTTATATACTATCAATGTGTTATACCAACCATACCCTCTTCGGTGGAAATATTTATAATTGATTATGAAGAGAGAAAGATAATTAAGAGAAATTTATGACATATGAACATTAATAAAAAAATGATAATTGAAATACTTTAATTGGATAGAGTATAAATAATGTGACAATTTAAGATTATGTAGGCATTTCTATGACAATCTAAACTTTTCTTTGTAAGGTTCTGCTCCTAATCCTAACAATATTATAAAACAAAAATATAGATGAATCTATATGGCAAAAAAATCCAAGTAAATCTCTACATTTAAATAAAGTTGACCCAAAAGGCAGCATTTATTAAAATAAGATCTAAAGGATAATTAGAGCAAGAATCCTAAACTTTTATGTAATTATCTCATGGATTATAATTCATAATTTTTGTAAAAAAAAATATAGTTGGTGGGTATTTTGTGAGAAAGATAGCGAGGAGGACAGATACGAGGAAGGTAGGTTGCCTTGAAGCCTAACAGACTGTGCAAGCGGGTCATCCTCTTAAAAGGGAAAGGTCACCGTCCTATGTTATGTCCAATCATTCAATCATCCTCCCAACACAATTTCAGTTCCTCTAGCGTTTTAACTTTTTAAACATCTCTTCCTTTGTTTTTTAATCTTGTTTGGTTTGCTTTTAGCTTCAAGTCACTCCCTTGGTCCCACCGTCCAAAACTCTTCTTTCTGTTGTTTTCTATGTTTTAAAATTGCTTCCCACTTGTAAAATGAGTTTTTATCCCACCTGGAATCCGTTAAAATAGTGATTTTATAAATTCTTAGATAAATCTATTAGAAGAGTTTTGTCTTACCTTGTGTGTAACGTTATTTGAACGTGCAAACTAAATAAACATAATATTTAATCCCACCACCATGACAAGTTAATTGATATTTTTCAATCCACATGACATGATTGAACCGGACTCATAATAGCAACGTGGGTAGCATCAACATGTGGTGATGGTGTTATTTTACGTATTTAAAAATCTGTTAAAAGAGCGATTTTATAGATTCTAATGTAAGTATGTAAGATAAATTTTATCTTAATTTATATGTAATGTGTTTGGGAACACATTGACGCATTGTAGTAATTAATTGAGTACAGATTTTGAATATGGAAGCATCTTCTGAATACGTTATAGCTAGTGCCACACTGCCACCCTATCCAATGTCTATGTACTGGAACTTCACTTGTATGTACTTTTTATTAAACACATAAAAGGCTATGTATGAGCTGCATTTCCTTGAAAAGGAGCACCCTATGCTATTCCATGTTCCTTTCCTAGACCACTTCGTCATCTTTAAACTAGTATTTTTTTACATATTAAACTTGACAAAAAATGTTAAAACAAAGTAATATTACAGCATCTCATCAGTTAATTAACATTAATGAGTAAAAAATTCATGCTAATCTTTAACACCTTAATAATATAATATATGGGCGAAATTGCTCCATTTCAACATCTTTCCAGCAACCCTAAATCCAAAATAATCTTAGGATAACATTTTTTCGAATAAAAATTTTTAAGATAAATTTACGTGTTCTCTTCTCTAATTTATATTTGGTATTAATGATTTTGATGGGATGGCTATGAACAGTAGACTATTCATGATGATTGTTATGTTACAGCCCGTTTGGTTCGGTGCAAATTGAGCGTTGGAATAGGAAAATCTACATTTTCCAATGGCAGCGTCCGTTTGGTTCGACGTTTGAATTGGAAAATGGGTTCCCGCGGGAACCCATTTTCATGCGTACGTGAGAACCTCGCTTTCCACCTAAAATGATGGGAAACCAAATTCAAAGGCTGAAAATTTATGCGTAAATACGGATTTGCCCCTGTTAATACATTGGAAATATAAAATAAACTCAGGAGCAGTTCATTCCATTGCCAGAGACGGAGAAAAGAGGAACAGAGGTAATGGCGATTTTCCATCTACAGATACACTCACATAAAGATATATATATAATTATTTTATATATAGCTTTGAGCACCTTCACCGGAGAAAGGAGCAAGCAAACGTGGTCGGAGATCCGGAACAAACAAACATCGCCGGAGAAGAGGAGCACGTCGCCGAAGAAGAAGAGCACCTTCACCCATTTGAATGGGGTGAAGATGTGGTGAAGATATATCACCTCATCCTCAACCCATTCGAATAGGATGAGGATGAGGTGAAAATATTTCACTATGAAGAGGGTGTCATTTGAATGGGAAAAAGGCTCATTCGAATGAGATATGGTGAAGATGAAGGGTGTCATTCGAATGAGTCAAATGCTCATTCGAATGACACCCTTCCAAATTCCACTATAAAGCTGAAAACGAAGGGTGTCATTCGAATGAGAAAAATGTTCATTCGAATGAGAGGTTTAAAAATTTCAATATGGTGAAGATGAAGGGTGTCATTCGAATGAGCCAAAAGCTCATTCGAATGACACCCTTCCAAATTTCACTATGAAGCTGAAAATGAAGGGTGTCATTCGAATGAGAAAAAGGCTCATTCGAATGAGAGGTTTAAAAATTTCAATATACATTCGAATGTGTTAAAGATATGGTGAAGTTGAAGGGTGTCATTCGAATGAGCCAAATGCTCATTCGAATAACACCCTTCCAAATTCTACTATGAAGCTGAAAACGAAGGGTGTCATTCGAATGAGAAAAAGGCTCATTCGAATGAGAGGTTTAAAAATTTCAATATGCATTCGAATGTGTTGAAGATATGGTGAAGATGAAGGGTGTCATTCGAATGAGCCAAATGCTCATTTGAATGACACCCTTCCAAATTCCACTATGAAGGGTGTCATTCGAATGGGAAAAAGGCTTATTCGAATGAGAGGTTTAAAAATTTCAATATGCATTCGAATGTGGTGAAGATATGGTGAAGATGAAGGGTGTCATTCGAATGGGAAAAAGTCTCATTCGAATGAGAGGTTTAATGTAACATCCCAGTGCCTTCCCTCGCAGATATTGTCCCTGTTTGCAGCCGTAGCCAAGAGCAGGGTTTTATTCCTTTGGGTGCAGCCGTAGCCACCCAGAAAACGCGTCCACGAGGGGAAGGTATCCACACCCTTATAAGGCATGCTTCGTTCTCCTTCCCAACCGATGTGGGACTTTACAATTCACCCCCATAGGGGCCCAGCGTCCTCGCTGGCACACCGACCGGAGGGTGTCATTCAAATGGGAAAAATGCGCATTCGAATGAGAGGTTTAAAAATTTTAATATGCATTCCAATGTGGTGAAGATATGGTGAAGATGAAAGGTGTCATTCGAATGGGAAAAAGTATCATTCGAATGAGAGGTTTAAAATTTTCAATGCATTCAAATGTGTTGAAGATATGGTGAAGATGAAGGGTGTTATTCGAATGAGCCAAAGGCTCATTTGAATGACACCCTTTCAAATTCCATTATGAAACTGAAAACAAAGGGTGTCATTCGAATGAGAGATTTAAAAATTTCAATATGCATTCAAATGGGTTGAAAATATGGTGAAGATGAAGGGTGTCATTCAAATGAGCTAAAGGCTCATTCGAATGACACCCTTCCAAATTCCAAGCTGAAACGAATGGTGTCATTCGAATGAGAGCTTTAAAAATTTCGGGTGTAGCCTTGATATATTCTCAAAGAGGAACAGGGTGAAGAAAACAAATTAATCGTACGGCGCACATCTTAATTAAAAATATATATAATTAATAAATATATATTAAATACATATATAAATATATATAATTCATAATAAATAAATATAATTAATTAATATAATTAAATATTAAAGAATAAATATAAATAAGTTGAATTTTTATTAATAAATACTTATATTTATAAAAAACATTTTACAATTGTCATTAAGGGTAGTATAATCATTTCATACAATTTTCCTACTCTCTTTCCTACAATTTTAACCTAACCAAAAAAAAATTTTCCATCAACCTATTTTCCATTACAGTGCCAACCAAACAGCACACCCTAAAAATTTTTCCGTTCCATTCCATTCTCTTCCTTTCCATTAGATTCCTTCTGATTCGGCGAACCAAACGGGCCCTTATATATTGATAACACATGAATATGGACAACCCCCCTCTCTCACACACAATGGGTCCGTTTGGAAATGCGGTAGAGTAGTACTTTTATTTAAGTTGAGGTAAATATGTGAAGGAAATTATTTCGTTTTACAAAAAACACTATTAAACGTACGTTTGGACTTCTCATAATCATTCTCAAACATGGCCAATCTCCTGCCCTCATCTCCTTATCTAGGGGATGCTTTAATGTAAAATTTATTCACTTGAAAGAAGTTGAATACATCGATCCGTTGAAAAGAAAAATATTGGTATGTCCCTACGATTGGCTACACTTGGAACTGTTCCAGGTTTGCCGTCCCACTCAATCCTTCAAGATTTGCTTTGCTGTTACGTGGGAAAACGGGTTATGGCGGGTTCCATTTCTAGGGGATCGGGTCGGTATAGATTTAGAGAGAGAGAGAGATTTAACTTGTATCTCTGCGAGAACCACTTAAAAATATATGACCATAGTATTATATTTTGGTCAACTGTCTCAATATGAATACATTTACTAATAAAGATTTAAGTATTTATTCAAAAGTGAACTAAATACGGAAACATTTTTTAATAGGAATTCAAACTATTTTATTATATTACGAGAGACTAATCCATTTCCTTGAATGCAGATCATATGGTAGAAAGGTTTTTTTTTAAAGCAGAAGAAGAAGAAGAAGAAGAAGAAGAAGAAGAAGGGTGTTTCATGGGAAGCAAAGACCGTGGGATGATTGGAAGCTAAAACTGGAAGGAACAATGGGTATGTTTGGGAATCCGTTGGGAGAAAGAATTTATGAAATCTAGAAAGAATTACAGATTTCAAGATGATTTTGTTTTGATTTGCGTATACCGTTGGGAGGAAGTTCTTCTCAAAAAGTAGAAAAGCTGGATGGGTGAACCCAATATTCCTGTAAACAGACTGGAGAAATGCAATCACCCAAATCCGGACAATATGAGATTTTACCATATCTATGATTTACATCCGGTTTCTCTCTCTTTTTTTTATCACAAAAGAAGGGCAAGGCCCTAGAACATCAAGAAAATATTAAAGCAAAGGGGATTGAGATCCCAAGTACTCCTTCTGCACAAGGTCCCTTAAGAAGGTGGGAACCATATTAAAAAGGGAAGAGTTGTTGATGCCTTCTTTAGCTAAGGTGTCAGCAACTTGATTAAGCTCTCTGGAAACATATTGGATGCTAATGCTCCATTTCCTCTGCAACATATCCAGTATTGTCGAGAGCAGGAGGTTATCGTTATCCTTCTTCCTGGTACTATCTGATAATGATTCAACTAGATATTTTGCATCAGACTCGAGGATAATATTTTTGAAGCCCAAGTCCTAAGCAAAGGTATGCCCTAATAGCCCATTCTTCAGCCTCTTGAGGAGAGCAACATCCTATCAGATAAGAGAATCCAAAAATCCAATTGCCATTATGATCCCTAATAGCACCTTCACAACCAGCCTTTTGGGATGTAAGGGAGATAGCATCAACTACATTTAACTTAACCCAGCCAAGAGGTGGTTTGGTCCATAGCTTAGGTGTCTGAGCAATACTTTCCTCATTCACATTAGGACTATGAATGAAAAGCTTATAAGAATTGATAATATCATTCCAAGGATCCGCAGGTTTCTGGAAGTTTGGTTGAAAGATGAATTTATTTCTCCAATTCCACAATTTCCATATAACAACCCCCTATAGCAAACTCCAACTCACATGAGCATCATCATTAAAACTTAGCTTTAAATTCATATGAATCCAATCAGCAAGAGAAGAAGAAAAGAAAAGAGAATAATACCTTCTCTGTATGAGGCCATTCCATACATCTTTTGCATATGCACAGTCACGAAGAATGTGGATAGAATCTTCAATAAGGGATTGACAATAACTGCAAAGAGGAGAGCAGGAAGACCAGCTGCTTCTCCACTTATTAGTAGGTAACTTATCATGAAAAGTCAACCAAATGAAAAACCGAATTCTTTCAACTCCGCCCCATTTCCAGATTAGCTTATATACATGGTGGTATAAAGAAGAAGGACATTTTTCCACAAGATAATAAGCACTCTTAATAGAGAAGATGTCATTCTTAGTCTTTCCCCACATCATAACATCATTACCAGAAGAGGTCATTAGAGGCAACACTGATATCAATCTTTGGATCATAACCTGAGGGATCAAACCATTTAACCTTGCGAAATCCCAGTTCCCGGAAACATCCCAATTAGCAACTTTGCTTTGAGATTCTTCTGAGGATAAGGACCTTAAGGAGACATCCTTAAGTTTTAAACCTGGTACTAGCCAACAATCTTCAAAGAAACAAACATATTGTCCATTTCTAACTCGCCATCGTGTTCCATTCGTAATGATTTCCTTTTGCTGGCAAATAAAGCTCCAAAGACAAGAATCTCCAGCTTGAAATGTAAGGAAATCTTCCTCCCTCTGATATATATTTATTCTGAAGAACATCAACCCACAACCCTTTAGCACCTGAAATAAGTCTCCAAGCTAGCTTTGCTCCTCAAGCTCTATTAAGGGAAGAAATTTTCTTGAAACCAAGACCTCCATAGGATTTTGGGAGAGAGATTCTACTCCAACTGATTGGATGATATTTATGCTTTAAATCATCTCCCCATATGAAACGCCTCTGGATCTTCTCAATTTCATTACAAATGCTAAGAGGAATTTGGGACACTTGCATCGGATATAGAGGAATGGAACTCAACACAGATTTAGCCAAGGTCACCCTACCTGCTAAAGATAAACAATTAGCCTTCCAATTAGCCAACTTGCTTCTAACTCGATCAACTATATACTGGAATTCTTCAGTTTTCCTTCTTTTCTCAGAAAGTGGAAAACCCAGATATCTACCAATTTCACAAGAGATGCTCATTCCTGTGAGACGTTTAATGTTTCCTCTTAAATTGCCATCAACATTCTTAGAGAAAAATAGAGAAGACTTAGAGTAATTAACCTTCTCTCCAGAAGCTTTACAAAACAAGTTAAGACAATCAAGCATAACTTCAGCTTGCTCTTCCGAAGCCTCACAAAAAAGCAACAAATCATCAGCAAACATTAAGTGAGAAATATAAGGCCCAGATTTAGTGACTTTTATAGGTTTCCAGTGACCAGAATCAACAGCATCCACAATAAGATGAGAGAGTTTATCTATGCAAAGAACAAATAAGAAGGGTGAAATTGGATCCCCCTGGCGTAGACCCCTTTTAGGAGGAAAATATTATTCTTGCTTGTCATTCCACAGCACATTATAAGACGTGGTGGTTACACAGTTCATAATCAAGGATATAAATTTATGATCTAAACCAACCTCCTCAAGAACTTAACTAAAGAAGTCCCATCGAATACGATCATATGCTTTCTCTAGATCAATCTTCATTGCCATAAATCCTCTCATTCCTTTAGCTTTATTCATGATATGTCGAACTTCCTTCCCAACAATAATATTATCATGAATTTGTCTCCCTGATATAAAACCAGATTGGAAGGGAGAGATCAGGTCACCTATAAGGTGTCCAACTACCTCTGGATTCTCTCTTTTTGGAATGAGAGAGATAAGTGTCTTATTAGCTTCTGACAAATCTTGAGTACCCACAAAAACATCCTTGACAAATTGGCAAAAAGCACTTTTAACTATCCCCCAATTCGATTGAAATAATATTGGAGAAAATCCATCATAACCCGGAGCTTTATAAGGTCCCATAGACAAAATAGAATGCTTAATTTCCTCCTCAAAAGGAATCACAGCCAAAGAAAGCAAAGTAGATTGATCTATGCATGGAAAAGAAGAAATAGTAATGAGCTTGTCCTGCTCAAAATCATCAAGATCAAAAAGATTCTTGAAATAATTAACAAGAGAATGCAACTCCTCTTCTTTCTCAATCCACTGACCAAAATCATTTTTAAGAGTAATAACCCTATTTCTTCTTCTTCTCATAGAAGTTTTAAGATGATAATACCGTGTATTACGATCTCATTTAGTAATCCACTCAGCTCTAGATTTTTGAAACCATTTCATTTCTTCAAGTTTTAAGGTATGATCTAACTCCTGCTGAAGCTCAATCTCGAGATTCTGTAAGAATTTGGAGAAGGGATAAGCCTGAGACTTTTGAATACCATTCAATCTAGCAAGTAAACTCTTTTTTTTCTATTCCTTATTCCAGCTCAATATAGTAGATTTGAAAGAGTTCAAATTAACATGAAGATCAACTCCTTTATCCCAGCAATTCTTTAAAAAGTCATTAAAATTTTCATGAGCCATCCATGTAGCATCAAAATGAAATGGCCTATTTCCTGTTCTGTTTAAAACCCTCTTATTTAAACAAATGAGAAGAGGGTTATGGTCAGAGAAAGCAGCACGAGCCAACACTTTAACAATACAATCAGGGAAGATATTGAGAAAGGAATTGTTCACCAGAGCACGATCTAACCTCTCAAAAAGCCGAGAATAATCATGTAAACGAGGCCCTTTCCAAGTGAATTTAGGACCCACGTAGCCTAGATCAGTCAGCCCACACTCATAAATTCTATCTTGAAACCACATCATTTGCCGAGAAGCTTAAGCCGAAACTGATCCACCTTTCCTCTCAGAGATATTAGCTATATCATTAAAATCACCAAAGATGATCCATGGTTCAGTAATAGCCAAAGAGGATGCTTTCAAATCTTTTTTTTTAAATATGGTTGAATGGATTGCTAATACATAGGCCCAAAACATCATTTAATTTAAACTTAAAAGGACAAAATAAAAAAGGTACAGTCCCCTAAGCCCTCACAGTTATCTAAAGCCCACCCTGGCTGGCCATTGTCCAAATTGCCGGGTGGGTCGGATCCTCAATCACTCTTCGATTAGATTGATTTAGGGCTTGTTTGGAAACTCTTTTCAGAATAGATTTTACAGATTCCAAGGCAAAACCTAGCCCCTCGTTTGGTAGCATGGAACCCAACCCATGGAAATGGAATTGAGGTGAGAAATGGGATAATAGGCTGTTTGGTAGCCTTGAATTCAATTCCAGTTCCAACCCCATTTCCACTAAAATGTTGGAAGTGGGTTCCCTATCAGCAGCTGAGAATTGAGTGGGTTCCCTGGAATCCATCTTTTTTAGACTATTATACCCCTGATAATTTAACATATTGCCATTTTTGTCACCTTCCATCTTTAACTCCGGCGACTTCAACTCCGGCGACCTCATCCCCCACCTGATCGACTCCGACGACCTGTCCCCCACCTAATACAACTCCGGCGAGATCACCTCCAGGCACCATTGCGACAGTGGCAAGGAATCTAAGAGTGTCGAAGGCATAAGGAATCTAAGAACACCTCCAGGCACCATTGTCTCCGGCTCCGTCAAAGACTTCAGATCTGAGAGAGCATCGATGCCTTGGGCTCCGTCCTTCTCTTCGTTGCTTCTCTTCATCCTTCTCTTCGTTGCTTCTCGATAATAGATCTGAGAGAGCATTGATGGCCGACGCATATGGAAGACGACGGTGGATGACGGACGACGGCGAAGGCGATGGAGAAAGGAGTACAGACAACGGCGAAGGCGATGGTGGATGACAGACGGCGACGGCGGACATGGAAGACGGCGGCAACGAACATGGATGACAGACGGAGGTGATGGAAGTGAAATTTTTTTGTTGTAAGAATTTTTTTTGTAGAGGGTATATTAGTCTTTTTGCATTATAATATAAATATTAAATTAAAATAATATCCTCACCACTTCCAGCATACCAAACAAACTTTTAATCTCAATTCTATTTCCACTTCCAATTCCATCCAAACCAATTCCGCGTACCAAACGGGGCATAGGTTTTGGAAAATAGCTTTTACGGATTCCGAGGCAAAACCTAGGTTTTGAAAAGTGATTTATGTTTGGGAAGTTATTAGCTTTTACGGATTTCGAGGAAAAAATGGATAGGAAAGAGAAAAGAGAAAGAATGAAAAGTAGAAAAGATGAAAGGGAAGAAAAAGGTAGGAAAGAAGAAAGAAAAAGAAGGAAAGAAGTAGGAAAGAAGAAAGAGAAAGAAGGAAAA
>JANTPZ010095311.1:0-27915 GCA_025593235.1 Vachellia pachyceras | reverse complement strand
AATACTCGAGTGTTCAAAGTGATCACTCGAGTGTTTACAACACTTCATCATAGTACTCGAGTTTTCTCTTGAAGTGTTGGATTTCATAAATATTTTCAGCCTCCAATACTCGAGTATTGAAATCAAGAACTCGAGTATTGTCAACACTTTCAACAAAAACTCAAGTTTTGCTTGAAAGTATTGATTTTAAACGTATGAAAAACCTTGATACTCGAGTATTCAAACACACAACTCGAGTATTCCTCAATACTTTCATACAAACTTGATAGAACTCGAGTATTTCAGTAAAGTCACATAATCATCAACAATTTAAGCTTTATAATTCTTGAAATCATTTTGTTATCATCAAAATAAGGTATCAACACACATCAGTTAATGCAGTTCCATGGTCCTGTGAGAGGTGAGTGGAGCGAGCCATAGGGGTTGAGAGTGGTTTACAACCCAAGTATCCAGCATCAGAGAGAATGTCAAGAGTAAATTTTCTCTGGTTGAGAGAGATTCCAGAGGCAGACCGGGCAACTTCAAGCCCAAGAAAAAACTTCAGTTTACCGAGGTCTTTGATCTTAAAAGAGTCATTCAAAAATCCCTTAATGGAAGCAATCTCAGTTGAGCTATTACCAGCAAGGATTATGTCATCAACATAGACCAATAGTGCTGTGAAAGACTCATCCTTATGTCTAACAAATAGTGAATAATCAGACCTGGACTGAGTAAATCCATAAGAAACAAGGGCAGAAGACAATTTTGCAAACCATTATCTAGAAGCCTGTTTGAGGCCATATAAAGATTTCTGCAATTTGCATACAAGATGAGGGTTGCTAGATTGCAAACATGCACAGTGGCACCACTATCAATAATCCAGAAATTATCAATGTTAGTGGAAGGGGAGGTGTAGATACCTTGAGCTAGGGCGTTGGGTATCAATGGGAGGGATGAAATCTGATTAACCGAGAGAGAGGATGGGGATGGTGTTAAAGCGTTTGAGGAAGAGTGAGTGGCAACAGGATTGACCGATGATGATTGCAATAGAGCTAAGATTTGATTGTATTGATCTTGAGTAAAAGGAGTATGTGTATTGACATGAAGTGGACCATTAGGCAAAATAGCAGCTGATGAGCCAAAGGTAGAAGACACACTGTTGACAGTTGCAATATTTCGAGACTTGTAACCCGGTGGAAACCCATACTTCTTGTAACAAGTTTCAATTGTGTGCCGTGGTTTACCACAGAAGGTGCATACCTTGGTATTACCATAAGCTGACTTAGGTTGAGATGAAGATTTCGAATTAGATCGAACAAGGCAAACAGCAGGCTCTAGGGACCCAGTCAGTTCACGCTCTTGTTGGATAACCAGGGAAAAAACTTTATTAATGGGAGGTAGGGGTTCCATCAACATGATTTGGGACCTCACAGTGGCAAACCGATCATTAAGCCCCTTTAGAAATCTGATTACATAATCTTGTTGTATGTAAGTCTTAGCAAAACAGGAACAGACAGGTATAGGACGAAAATTTAGCAACTCATCCCATATAATCTTCATCCTAGTAAAGTAGTCAAAAACAGAGAGATCACCTTGACGAAACTGGTAGAGCTCTTCTTGAAGCTCTGCAACACGAAAGGCATCTCCATGGCTGAAACGATCCCGAAGATCAGTCCACACATCGACAGCCTTATTAAGCCAGAGCACACTCTGAGCGATAGACGAAGACAACGATCGGTTGAGCCAAGAAAGGACCATCGTGTTACACCGTTGCCACGCCGGAAAGAGAGGATTACTGGTGACAGGAGGTGAGATCGATCCATCAACAAACTGGAATTTGTTTTTGCTCATAAGAGCCATGGACATAGCGCGCGCCCAATGGTGGTAATTAGATCCAGTGAGAGGTGGTGAGACGAGGATCAAGGAGGGGTTTTCATTGGGGTGGAGATAGTAGCAGCTCGCAGGATCCTGAGAAGGATTTGCTTCAGATGTGGTTGAGTCAGAAGCACTGGCCATTGATGGATGAACAGAGGAACAAGAGAACAAGAAAGAGAGAAAGCAATCAGAGAGAAGACACAAGGCGACGAGAGCGTGTACGACGCTCTGATACCATATTACAGAAAAAGAAAAGGAAAGTCGAAGCAAGAAAATATTCTTATTGGAATTAATTTAATTTTGTTCTGTGTACAACCCTTTTATACACTCAGAAGTAATCAGAGAAGCAGAATAGTACAGCAGAGGTAAGGCCGAGTAAGACACTTCACATCGGTTCCATGTACAGCTGTCATCAACTTAATAAAGGAAACTTAACTGAGTGTGTAACTAAATTGGAAGGTCTAACTAAATTCCTAACTTCCTAACTGAATTGGTTCTTTGTGGACTTCGTCGTTGGCTCCATTAGCTGTTGAGATTAAATACAACTCTTATCATTTATCCAGATTTGGGATTGGCAATATAAACGGAGACAGTGAAGGGAAAGATAAAAGAAACGAAATAAAAGTGGGCGAGGAATGGGTCACACGTGAAGGCGGGCGCCACAGCTCGTGGATGCCTATTACATAACTTGACACGTATTTACTTAGATGAACAAGGGAATAACGTGTGATTTATCCACAGGTTCCATGAGCCACGTGTACGTGTGACCAAAAAATCATTATGTTTGATTTTATTGGCTTTATCCGTAATTACGTCCTCCCTCCATCCTTCCACGTCATATATGTGTGTATTTTAATTTTTTAAATATTTATTTAATTAAAGACGAATTTAGATAGAATGGAAAATATCATTTAAATGCAAAAAGCTTCTTTTTTTTTTTTTATATGGGTGGGAACAAGTTCCTTTTTTTTTCCCCTTACGAAAGTGGGATTAGATTAAACAGATATGTACAGAATACACAGACAAAAACCCTGAAGCTTAGTGCTCAATAACACCAAGGAGCCTACTAGCTTTCATCGCTTTCATTATGTTTAAAAGACAAGATGGTTTTAATGAATTACTAAGCTGTTAGATCATGCATATTTAGGGGGGCAAAAAATTTGCAACAGTACACGTAAGTCACCTTAAAAAGTATTTTGAAATCCGTAAAATTGTTTTGGAATCTTTAAACTCATTTCTTCCAACGGATTCCCAAACACACACTATGTGATATTTATTTTTGAGGTACAAAAGTAAGCCGAGGCTTGTTTACATTGAGAGTTATACTAGTTAGACGATATATATACACTAATTAATGCCTTGTGGTATACCTCCAAAGTCCGTTATTCTCATATCAGATAGGGCTCGTCAGTGGTGGAGCCACTCTTTGCTGATGTGCCCCCACTGAATTTTGTTGTATGTATGTAAATTACTATTATATTTTTATTATACACCAACTGATTGTTAAAATTTAAACCCACTCAAATTATCTATATTTGTAAGTCGGTTATCATTTGTTTGAAAATAAAAAATTGCATCCACTGTCACAGGGTCCTAGCTCCGCCAGTGACACTTGTAACAAAATAGAATCCTCTTCTAATGCATGGGTTAAACACTCCTTTGATGTTGTGTCTTTGCATGAATGCACAATCTCAAGATTCAAATTTAAAAAAGATGTGCTTTACATTCAGTGTTTAGCAGTATTGTCTCAAGATGACACGTGTACTTATTAAAAAAAAGTAATAAGCAGTAGCAAGATTTGTCACTTATTTTGGCGCGTAAGGATTATGATAAACCTGGAAGGTCAGGTTTGGGATAGGATATACAGCTTTCATTTTGTGTTTGATCTTTCCTGTAATTAAGGAGGAGGAAAGCAAAAGGGTCACGCATAGAATACGATTATTCACACAAACACACAGTCACATATCATGAATAACATGTCTAGGAAGAATTTGTTCTTTACTATGCACGCAAGTCAAAAAAAATCCATTTCGAAATCTGTAAATTCTTCTTGAAATCCGTAAATTTATTTCTCTCAACAAATTCACAAGCGCGCACACACTAAGTGTGAGGGTTCCATTAAATGTGGGGTTTAGTGGCGTCATGGATAGGAAAATTTGACGTTGATGACTTGAAGCTTGTTTGAAAGTTTTATGGAGAATAGTTTTTCCAGAGTTCAAAGCAAAATTTAAATTTTAAAGAATAATTTTTACGGATTGTAAGGTAGAAGCTAGGTTTTAAAAATGCGATTGTGTTTATGAATATGAGAATAACTTTTATGGATTTCAAAGTAAAAAGTAAGTAGGAAATGAGAAAAAGAAAGAAAGAAAAAAGAGGAGAGAGAAAATTTATTATGAGAGCATGTGTTTTGATAGGAAAATAACTTTTTCAAAACCTATATTTCAAACCTAAATTTTATTACAGAACCTAATTTAAAAAAATAAAAGTGTTTGAACAAAACCTTAACTTTAAAACGGGACCCACGTCAGCCCCTGGACTGACTCAGGACAGGAGACCTATACCTTTAATTGGTCACCCGCTCTTGTTTCCAAACACTCAGGACCTGCCACCATGCACGCACCAGATAAGCGTCTTTATATATATATATATATATATATAATGGTGTATACGTGTGGCTCTCATCTCCATCTGATTAATTTTCAACCCTCCTTTACAATTTTGCTTTTTCCTAATAATAATGATAATAATAAATTATCAATTTCAGCACGCACGCCTTTATTCTCCATCAAATATTTAATTTTTTTGTAAGTTATTGATTCTCACCGTTTTAATCTTTATAGTTTGAAAGTATGATGAATGGCAATAACTTATTATTATCAGTCATTTTTTTTAAAAAAATAATGATACAAAAACATCAACAAAACTTATCTCACTCAGTGGGTTTGCCTTTTTGTTACGCTACAATTTGAATATCTTATTTAATTTTATCCGAGAAATTATAATGTATGAATTTTCAAATATATATATTCTTATTAAAATAATCATATATTACCACTCTATTTGTTTGTGTTTGGAAAAGGGGACTGATATTATTGATAAAAATAAAACAAATTAAAATAAAAAAAAGGATAGTGGCAATTAATTTTGTCTCCAAGCATGCTCTAGAAACATGAACTTATGTGCTAAATGCTATGGACAAAGTAGGTTACGTTTTGGACCCATGCATGCAGAAGGCCACGTATACACTTTTAATGCTTTTCTTATTGAAATGAAATTATCATTTAACTAAGGAAATTAAATGCTTTGATATTGTTTTTTCACCATCACACTAAACATTATTTAAAAGCAATTTTAAAAATACTGCTATAATTAAAAGATAAAAAAAAAGGTTTCAAATGAAGAATGATACCTCAGTTGATATATTATTGCCCTATAATAATTCATTAAGAGATAAGATTCATGTCATATTCTCGTTCAATTATGTCATTTATTTTTCATCTTAGCAATCGATGATACTTATTCCTTCACTTCATTGGCTAACCCATCTATCAGAAATCTGAATAGTATCAAATTTTTTAATATATCCTCGTGTACTTTTTTCTTTAATAAATAAAAAAAGATAATCAAAGGATCGAAATCATGAGATTGGAGAAGAAGTAGGAGGCATGGAAGATTCCAGAGGAAGATAAGAGAGAGATGGGGTCTTTAAACTGTGGTGATAATTAATAATGGAGATTAATTGGTTAAGTGATTAATTAGGATATGCATTGCACGGTCGAAGGATGTTATAAAGTCTAATCAAAATCAAATGATGTAGTAATAATAATAATAATGACAATAACAACACATCAGTTTCATTTTATTTTATTTAAGATCTTGCTTGTCTTTCCCACTTATTTGGTTCCACTTTTTGGGATGGGACAAGTGAAACAATCAAGAACGTTAAAATTCTCAATTTCTCACTCTACTTGTAAGTAAACACGTGAGTCTTTTACTCCTTGTAGCATCTCTCACCAACGTCATTTAGTTTAATTTGATATCATCCCTAACCTACGTCATTTATTTTAATTTGAAGGTACGGTGTTTGAGAAACATTTCTTTCCAACGGTGTACAAAAATTAAAGTAGAAATATTTAAAAATTTATAAAAATATCGTGAAATCCATAATTCATTTCTCCCAATAAATTCTTAAATACCCACGTTATGCGTGTTTGATAACAACTTTTTTTTCCATGGTTGCATGTAGTTATATATTCACTTAATTTTGAGTTTGGTATCCGTTTCTATTATTTTCTTAACCAAATCCTTTAATACTATACATTACTACCATTATATCATGTAACTTTTTTGTTAATACTGTTGATCTGTACGGACACAGATGACAGTGATTCCTAAGAATAACACGTACTCACCAAAATATAACCAATTATGATATGTATTGTTTAAAATTTTAATTCTCTTTTTTTGAATAATCCTTTCTCTCTTTTTTCCAGTTAGCGTGCGTAATATGTGTGTGTGTGTATAATCGAATAGCTCAAAACACTTTGAATAAAATAATCAATTCTGGAATAAAAGTATTAATTTACCTATTTGGAGTGAGTATCAACAATCATCAATGAAAATTCTTAAATATCTCTTAAATCTTATGACACACGAATTTTTAAATATTCAATCATCTTTTAAATTTAGTTATTTGTCCTGAATATTTGAACCATTTGATGTTTTGACTAATTTTTTCGATCTATATATACACGCGAATATTTGTAGATATCAGCATTAAACTTCTGATCATTCCTCTGTTCTCCATCAAAATTTGAACTTGAAATTGTTGCTGACAAGAATCCATGGCAGAGACCCGAGGCCCAAGCTTTTTGGTGGGTGGTGGCGGCGCCGGAAGCAAGCGCGGTACTGGTGCCGTCGACGAAATGGATGATCTGCCTGCGTTCTTCCAGAAGAAATACAACATGGGTGCGTCGACCCCTTGGGAGTGGGACCCGGCCGCCGCATTTGCCAGCGCTCGCCATGAGTTCGGAGAGCATGGCGGCGTCAACATGTCCATCGAGGCCTCCGCCACCTTCACCGTTATGGAGCCGGAGACCATGCGCCGCATGTTCACCGGCGAGCTCGGTCCTGATCGTGACTTCTTCATATACAGCCGTCACTTCAATCCCACCGTCTTAAATCTCGGCCGTCTGATGGCCGCCCTTGAAGGCACGGAGGCCGCCTACTGCACCGCGAGCGGCATGTCGGCAATCTCGTCAGTGCTGTTGCAACTTTGCAGCTCCGGCGGGCACGTAGTGGCTTCCACCGTCCTGTACGGCGGAACTCACGCGCTGTTGACCCACTTCCTCCCAAGGGCCTGCAACATCACCACCACATTTGTGGACATCGGTGATATCTCCGCCGTGAAGAATGCGATCGTAGAGGGGAAGACGAAGGTGTTGTACTTCGAGTCCATGTCAAACCCAACTCTGACGGTGGCAAACATACCGGAGCTGAGCAGGATGGCTCACGAGAAGGGAGTGAAGGTGGTGGTGGACAACACATTCGCCCCAATGGTGCTTTCACCGGCTCGTCTCGGCGCCGACGTGGTGGTTCACAGTATTTCCAAGTTCATAAGTGGTGGGGCCGATGTAATCGCGGGTATGTCCACCGTATCCTTCATCCTTATCTCCCTCTCACCAGTTACCTCTCACCGCACCACCCTCCCTTTTCAGATTTTACTTTTTACGTTTTTTTTTGTTGGTCAACAATTCAGCCGTCTAGAATAAATGCACATTTTTGGTTAATTTTTAAATAAAAATCCCTATTTAATACGATGAGTTTAATTTAGGAATTTTTGGATTTTATTACAATGAAGAAGGAAATAATTAAGGCAGCATAATATCTTCCTGGACAGTTCCTCTTTTTTTTGGATTTACTTATTCATTAAAATAAAACAGAGATGAATTGAATTGGTACAGGAGCTGTATGTGGACCGGCATGGCTGGTGAATTCGATGATGGACCTTCGCCAAGGAGCTCTCATGCTTCTGGGTCCAACCATGAACCCCAAGGTTGCTTTCGAGCTCTCTGAGAGAATCCCACACCTGGGTCTCCGAATGAAGGAACACTCTGCCAGAGCACTAGCCTTCGCCACCAAGTTGAAGAAGCTTGGCTTGAGGGTGATCTACCCAGGCCTTGAAGATCATCCACAGCATCAACTTCTCAAGTCCATAGCCAACAAGGACTATGGCTATGGCGGACTCCTCTGCGTCGACATGGAAACAGAGGAGAGGGCCAACCGCTTCATGAACATCCTCCAGAATCATGCACAGTTCGGTTTCATGGCCGTTAGCTTGGGCTACTACGAGACCCTCATGTCGTGCTCTGGAAGCAGCACCAGCAGTGAGATGACACCGGAGGAACAGGCCCTCGCCGGAATCTCGCCGGGTCTGGTGAGGATGTCGGTGGGATACGCTGGGACCTTGGAGCAGAAATGGTCTCAGCTTGAGAAGGCTCTCTCTGTTCTTCATGAATTTGGCCTCCCCATCAAGAATTAAATCCTCTGTTTCTCCTTCGCCTTCTTGTTATGTGGAAACAGAGTTCTGAATCAGTTCTCGTTTTTATTTCTCTCACCATTGCTGTGATTTTAATCACCTCCTGGACCTCCGTTGTGAACTTATCTAGTTTGTCTATTGCCTCCAAACTTTGCATAGTTCTCTATTTGCTTCTTGTGATGTGGCCATAAACCCTTTTAATTTGTTCAGTTTAATGATGCGGTTGGAAGCATTTGACTGAGCATGCTCTGTATTACCCGCCGGATTGAATTCATCTCTGTTCCGATCCCTTGTTAACAAAACATGCAAGGCAACAAACCAGAGGACCGATTCGCAAAATACACAAGCATGCTTGGCAAATCATTATGCTAAGATAAATTAAGATAAAAGGTATCTCAAAATCCGTAAAAAATCTTAAAATCTATAAAAGAATCTCAAATACAAACATGTTGAAAGACAGCTTTTTTTTCGGATTACTTCTTTTTTGTCGAATTTTCACAATCAAAATCTGCCAAATAATGCATATCTTGCACCGGCGGGAATATCTTTGGTATAATAATATTTTAATAAAATTACAATATGAACCTTCAAATATTGACCATACTGTTAGGATAATAAAACAAGGGGAAACAACAACAAAAAAAGCGTTAAAAAATCACATTAATTTTAGTTGAGAAAGACTCCTCTTATATACTTTTCTCTTATACCGTAGTTACATTGAAAATGTAGTTTATACCGTTAACCCAATTAAACATATTTATCCGGTGCTAGATAGCTTCCTTTCATTTCTTCTCTTTTTTAATTTGGCCTTGATCAATTATCTCGCTTACTTTAATGGTATATGGGCATGAATAAGATTGCGTTAGGAAAGTACATTTACGTCAGTTAAAATAAAACAATATTTATATATTTATTTTATAGATCGTGAATCAAACTTAAAAAAATCATCTAGCTAATCCGCTTACTCTGTAGACTCTCTTACATGCCCTTAGCGAGTGCATCGTCCTATCACCAAATCTACTTGTTCAAAGTCCCTGGAAGCTTAGACTAGGATGTTACAACGTGTCATGAAATAATTGGTTGATTAATGTATATAAGTGCCCCTTAAATAAATAAAATAATTAAACTATAAGATAGGGGTGATGTGTCACAATGTGATTATTTGATTGATGAGTCTCCCTCTACCTTTTATATATCATATCGAATGTCTTTTTCGAAGATAATCTCTGAATTCACGATGGGACTTACTTTCCGTATAAAGATCTCTTTGGTGAAGGATTTTCTAAATTATTTGCCTTTTATAGCAAATACGTTTCTCTCTTGGTCCCTTGAGGCAATTATTTCTTCATAGAAATATGCATTATTATTTTATCACCTACGAATGATGCCACATCCCATCAAAATTCACGTTGTTCAAATGATAAATAATGGTAATCCCTCCGGCCTCTTACATTGCTTTAGTATTATACTTAAGCAATAAATTGGATTTAAATTTAATTTGTTTAAAAATTTAGTGTATTTTTCTATCTCTAAACCAACCATATCTCTCTTTCATATATCTATTCTTTCTCAGTTTTTGTCCATTAATTTTCTCTCTATCTCACTCTCTCCTTAATATACTTAAAAAATTGCACACATTTTAAATATGGGTAAAAATAACTTGGAAGCTTTTATGAATGAACATTAGTGAGACAAAAATAATCGAGGGGCCATTTTGTTTATAGAAGTTTTAAAATGAGACATTTTAGCCTATACAATTAAAAATGTTAATATTAATGACGTCAAAGTTGATTAACTTTTCCATTGAGTGATTGATGATCAAAGTTAACATTTTAAACCGCACAATCAAAAAAACTTCAATGTAAAACTTTTGTATTCAAAATGACCTCTCAATAATTTTTATGTGATCAGTGACCACTTATAAAAACTTTCAGGTTATTTTTACCTATTTATCGCTTTATTTGATCAAAAACATTTGATAGGTCTACTAATTTAGTAATTTTAACCCACGTTATGACAGTTTGATTTGTGTGCTTTGAATAATTGCTAGTTATAAAAATGCATGGAGGAAATATTGAATATTTTTAGAGTTAAAGCATACATTAGTCCTTTAAGTTTAAGTCATATTTCAATCTAGTCCCTAAAATTTAACTAATACACTTTCAATTGTTTATCGTTAACACCATTAATTTTACTTAACAGAAAATGGTGTCTCATCAAATTTAAATGTGATTATATAATTATATGTTGATAAAATATTGTTAAACTTTAAAATATAAAAATTATATCTGATTGTAGAATGATGATTGCATTAATATTTTTCGTTAAGTAAAACAAACGATGTTAAAGATAAATGATTAAAAGCACAATTTTTAAATTTAAGAGATAAAAAAATTAATGTAAATTTTAAGTAATTAGATATATATTTTAACCTTTTTTAATTATGAATTTGTGCTACGTAAAGGGTAAATACTCCCAAGTTTTTTATCAAAGTAAATACTCCCAAGTTTGAACGGTGAAATTGTGTTAATAGATTAGTGATAAATTCGGAGTCATTTCTTAATAATTAATCCATAAATCTGTCCCTATTCTTCCAAACTAAATCGTATCTAAGCTATTTAATATAAGGATTAATTATCAGCACGTCACTTTTTCATGTTTGTTAAACGTTTACGTTTCCTTTTGGAAAAGGACAATAAACGGTAAACAGTGAGGAGTTATTTTCCAGAGTACGTAGGACCCGTGACTGTAAAATTTGCAACCAGGAGGGAACAGTCCAGAATTCAAATACCAGCAAGGACTAAGCGTTTATATTCTGTAATTACATTAGTAAAATATAAGTATGCATAAACAACAAAACCTGATATTATTAGATGCAGTCGACTACATGGATTAGAAGACGTAATTACTCTCTATCATAAATCATATTCTTAGATAGATTATTAGGTTTCAAACAGAGACAAAAATATCTCTTTCTATAACCTCATTGAAAGTCCATTTCGGTATTCATCCACCTCTTCTCATAGGATTTCACACTGTCTGGTTCACCCTTCTTATTACTAGTGCCTCCAATATAAATATCTTCTCTGCACATATCTGAATATATAACCTCAAATGATTCTCCACAATTTCCTCTTCAATGGCTGCCTCACTAATTCGTACATGAATTTAATCATTATGTATTATATCCATTTTTGTATCGTCATACATCCTTATCAATATTCTCATTTTAGCGACTCACACTTTCTGCTTATGTTGTCCCTTCAAAGCCCAACATTCACTATCATATAACAATGACGGTGATATATCATTATGATAAAACTTTCACTTACTTGATTAGACACTTTTCCTTCACAATTAAGTTCAATAGCTTGATTCCATTTACATCATTCATGTTAAATTCTATGACTAACATCACCATCCATTTCACCATTATATATCTAAGTATATTTAAATAAATTTAACTTCACTTCTTTTTAATAAATGATTTTACAGCTCAAACAACTAGAAGAATATATAATATTACAATTGATAGATAACATTTTTTTAGTTCTATATATATAGGTCACATTTAGAGTTTTTCACCAATAAAGAAGAAAACCATGAATTTTATTAACTTTATCTGAAAATTTAATAACTTTCTATAGAGTAAAATAGTACATTAAAGCAACAAATTTTAATGATATTGTTTATAAATAGAAAAAAAACATATTTCTCTGTCTAAAAAATATGATCCATGTCCAAGGAGTGCCACCTTAACCTTTAGTCTGGATTGGAAGAAAATCAAGGAGGAAATAGTACCAGGAAGGAAAACTCCTAAAAATGGTAATTTTTTTAACATTCTGAATAGTTTTCCCCCCTTAGCATTCTCTTCTTCCTATTTTTGTTTCCATCCAGATTAAATATAGCCTAAATCTCTTTAGTGGATATTTTGGATCACACCCTAAAACATTTATTTACACAATTTGAGACAAAAATAATTCCGTTCCCATGGATTACCTCGTATTGTGAAACGATACAGACACGGATACGATAATGGGACATAAAGTATTAGTGACAGGACACAAGGAGCGAGAGTGGGCAGACATACAAGTGATGAAGCTTTTGACAATAAATATGGCTCTTAGTTCTTACAAGAGAATTCTATTTGTGCATAACGCAATGTCAGAAGAAAAGAGTTTACGATTTCTAAAATGATTTTGTAGATTTTGAGATATTTTTACGGATTTAAGATGTTTTTTATTTTGACTTACGTATCTATAGAAAAAAAATGGATTCCCAGATAGCAACGTGGTCTCCCACATGCCGCTATAAACATATTATTGCCATCAATTCAACTCCAAGTTGAATGCAAATTTACCCAATTTTCATTCTTTATTATATATATATGCTTCATATCATCACTTAATTAACTTGAAAGTAACAAGCTAAAAAATCGTGATTTACGAGATTTATTTTTAATTCGTTCCAGGATGTATCGATGAGTTGACAAAACCAAGACTTTAATATGGCCAATAATAAAGTGGCAAATACATCCACATGTGTTAGAGAGATTATTAGCACTTCAATACACACACACACTGATCACCTGCCCGAAGAAATCCTATAATAAAACCAATGTTGGGGCTTCATTTTTTTTAATACTTTTTATCTTTTGCAATATCCTGATCTTCCTTTTGCCATTTCATGTGCGTAATATATATATCGTGCCTCTGATTCCTCTGATCTCAAATCCCATCCATATTTGAGATCCTTGTATGTACAACAGGGACATACATGGCAGACACCAAAAGCTCGAGCGTTTTGGTAGCTGGTGGAGCCGTGGAGGAGAGGGATGATCTGCAAGCTATCTATCAGAAGAAATCTGTCATGGCGGCGGCTCTGCCATGGGAGTGGGACCCGGCCGCCGCATTAGCTAGCGCTCGACATGAGTTCGGAGAGCATGGTGGAGTGAACATGTCCATCGAGGCTTCCGCTACCTTCACCGTTATGGAGTCCGAGACTATGCGCCGAATGTTTACCGGCGAGCTCGGTCCTGAGCGCGACTTCTTCATCTACAGCCGTCACTTTAACCCCACTGTCCTAAACCTCGGCCGTCTGATGGCAGCCCTTGAAGGCACCGAGGCCGCCTACTGCACCGCCAGTGGTATGGCGGCGGTATCGTCGGTTCTGATGCAGCTTTGCGGCAGCGGCGGCCACATAGTGGCTTCCAATGTCTTGTACGGCGGAAGCCACGCCTTGCTGACCCACTTCCTCCCAAGGGCCTGCAACATTACCACCGCCATGGTGGACATCAGTGATGTGGCCGCAGTGAAGAATGCCATAGTGGAGGGCAAGACCAAAGTGCTGTACTTCGAGGCCATATCAAATCCAACTCTGACGGTGGCCAACATACCGGAGCTGAGCAGGATAGCTCACAACAAGGGAGTGAAAGTGGTGGTGGACAACACATTCACCTCCATGGTGCTTTCACCGGCTCGTCTCGGCGCCGACGTGGTGGTTCACAGTATCACCAAGTTCATCAGCGTTGCGGCCGACACAATCGCCGGTATGTCCAGTCTCCCTCATCCTTATATCTATCTCTATCATTTTTACAGTCGTTCATTTGCACAAGAGCTGTGTGCGGACCTGCATGGTTTGTGAATTCGATGATGGACTTGCACCAAGGAGCTCTGATGCTGCTGGGTCCGACGATGAACCCTAAGGTGGCGTTCGAGCTCTGTGAAAGAATCCAACACTTGGGTCTTCGGATGAAGGAACACGGTGCTCGAGCACTGGCCTTCGCCACCAGGTTGACGAAACTGGGCCTGAGGGTGATCTACCCAGGACTTGAAGATCATCCACAGCATCAGCTTCTGAAGTCGATGGCCAACAAGGAGTATGGCTATGGCGGACTTATGTGCGTCGACATGGAAACAGAGGAGAGGGCCAACCGCTTCATGAACATCCTCCAGAACCTGGCTCAGTTTGGCTTTATTGCGGTCAGCTTGGGGTACTACGAGACCCTCATGTCGTGCTCTGGAAGCAGTACGAGCAGCGAGCTAAGTTCAGAGGAACAGAGCCTCGCCGGAATCTCGCCGGGTCTGGTGAGACTGTCAGTTGGATATGTTGGGACCTTGGAGCAGAGGTGGTCTCAGCTTGAAAAGGTCGTCCATCTTCTTCAAGAACATAGCCTCCTCATCAAGAGTGAAATCCTTCCTCTTTGATATACCTGGGGACAATTCGGTCCTGTGAAATAAGGGTACAATAGTCAATGTATTAAAAGCAGGACCGAGTCACAATGAAGCATCAGATCAGTGGGTAACGGTTTTTATGGTTATAACCGGTTAGACCATAGGTCGCACCAGTAACGTGATAATGAAATAAAAATGATATTACACACACACAAATATATATAAAAATATACGCATAAACATTCCAATTTTATGATGAGCTAACAATCTCACATGACGATAAATTGATAATAAAATATCTTACGACTCTCAAGATCATTCAAAATAACATACCACCAATGTAACTTCATATCTATATTAAGTGAAAATATGAAGATAGAAATAAGAAATAAGAGGTGAAAGAATGCATGGATAAAGATCATAAGATTTAAAAAGATGGCCCGCCGCTAATGTGTATGGTGGTGGGAGGTAATAGATAAAAATCTTCAACACATCCTCCCATTGAAGCAATTTTTCATTTCACTAATCTTTTACGTTTGTTTTGATTCAGTGTTTGCAGGGCCTAAACACATATTTAATAATGTTTTTTTTGCAAGACGGTATAATTTCATTCACATATTTATTTCGACTTACGTAAAAGTATTTCTCTACCACGTTCCTAAATGGGCCTTTTATGGCTACCACTTGTGGCTCTTTTGCTTCCTTAATTTCATGCTATTTTCTTCCATCTTGCTCCTTTGACCTTCTTCTTCTTTGTTTTAGTCTAAACTCGAATATGAAAGCAATGGAGGTTGGGTATAGTGAACGAGGGCAATCTCAACGGATTCATATTTGAATTTCTATTGAAAGATTAACCTATATTTAGTGATTGACAATGTCTCAAATACCATTGACTCCAATATGGAGATACTTGTAATCTTGTACTTGGGAGAAAAAAAAATAATCAAATGTGAAGTTTATTGACTTGCCTCTTAAACTTTGCTTCTGGCTTGAAGTTTTTGTTTACCGTTTTTCCTATAAACTCGGGCCCTCCAGTTTTTCTTCACCGGCCACGATCAGTAGCCTGAAATTCAGTTCACACCAGTTCTAACTGCTGAAACGATCTAAAGCAAAAACATTGATGACGCCAAGACAAGGCTTGTTTGGTATAACACTGTATAAAATAGTAATACGAAGAGACGTGTGCTAATATGACACTGAAACAGAAAACGGTCTTGACCTACTATATCCTTTTGTCATGTGATGAGTTACCTTTCTAGATGATTAGCAAATATCAATATAGTATTATGATCATCGTTAATAGCTAAATCTCCCTTCAATGTCGTCTAACCCCTTCCTCTCTGTTCATCTGAGGTATCTAGCTCTCTGATATTACAACTACATATATAGACAAAAACAACCACATGCTTTGGCTCACAAAATTGTTGCTTTGTAAAGGTTGCTCTTTTAGAGAATCGGACTTTGCTTATTCAACGTTATCTTCTCTGCCTAATAATGTGTAGAGACACAAAAATCAACTAAAACACAAATACCTAACAATGCAAGGATAGACAACATTGTTATGAACAAAACATCATAGGTGAAGCCTAATCTTAGAATACCAACTTCCAGTTATTGAAAGGTAGATTCGCTTGAAATTATTATAAATGACATTTCATTTCTGAGGCTCATGACATGACAATCTTCAGCCCACACCCATGCAAAAAACTTTTTTTGGTTAGCTCATGCATTCTCCTGGATTTTTTAATTTAATATTTTCAATTAAAAGAAAAGGTAAAATATTATGAATGGAAAAAATCTGGTTTGGAACTTATTTGAGTGTTGTTATTCATACAGATGTGAGAGAGAGAGAGAAGAGAGGAAGGAGGAGAGAGGGAGAGTATCCAGAGGGTAGTTGGAGGACAGAGATGAAGGAGTGTGTTGGTAATTGAGAGAGAGGAATTTTGAGAAAAGTGAGGCATGAGAGAGAGAGGGGGATCTGAGATTTAGGAGAACGATTTTACGGATTTTGAGATAAGTATGTGAGATAAATTTTATTTCGATTCATGTGTAACATGATTGAGAATCACTTCCCAAACACGCACATTAAAAGCACGTATTTGTAAAAAAAATTGATTAAAATAGTTGTGAGAAAGGTGAGTGACATGTAGGTTGACACATAGGATGAAAGATTTGAGTTGTTTCGATTTGGTTAGTCTGACAATGGATGAGGAGATGCACCTAATTCATGCAAGAATTATGTTTAGAAAACCATAATTTGATTTGCCTTCCCCCCCCTTCCTAGATGACGTTTAGAAAAACTCAATTTATAATAATATCAAGTTTTTACAAAAAGCAATCTTCCACTTGCACGGAAAGAAATATAGGCTTAGGCATTCAATGTCACGGACTTATTCTTTTTCTATCCGTACAGCACCTAGACACTCCTATTTTAGTGACTAAATCAGCCTAAACCCCTTTAAGATGTAGGCAAGTATGCTTTAGATAAGAAAGAAGAGAACTCAAGTATTGAATGCTTGAAAAGAGAATTGTATTCACTAGGAGAATGCTTTACAAAGGTTTGCTCTTGGTTGCTTAGTTTCTAGGTTGCCTTACCAAATGACCAAAGCCATCTATTTATAGCCTTTCCACCTCCTTAATGAACGGTGGAGATTGATTCAATCATACAGCTTACATTGAACGTCTAGAAAATTCTATACAAGGCTAGAAATATCCTACATGTTCTATATGTTTCTACATTATTCTAGACAAGTCTTGAATAAATCTCCAGGAGCTTCTAGAACATTGCGGAGTCTTCCACAGTATTCTAGAACCTTCTAGAATATTCCAGAACCTTCCACGATATTCTAGAACATTCCGTAACATTTTAGATTATTCTAGAAAATTCCAACGTATTCTAGAACTTTCCAAAGAGTTCTAGATCATTCTATAGAATTCCAGAACTTTCTATAATGCTCTAGAATTCTCCACCAATATCTTCATTTTCTTAAGATAAATCTCAGTTTTAGGTGGTGTAATTTCAAACCTGTAACATCAAACTTGTGAACCTACATTTATACCTCCAACATAATATCCCAACAGAAATTCTCCGAAGTGGGTGGCGAGGATCTGACCAAATTTGACAAAACGCCAATCCCAACAAACAACAATTCACTTACAGACCCAAAATTAAAATCATAAAATGCAAATGATAGGGGAAAATAACAAAGTCAAGGATATCAGTATATTAAACGAAACACAATTTATGTGGAAGCCATTGTAAGAGTAATCTAAGTGCCAGTTTGGCAAAAGAAAAAAACTTCTATTTTTTACGAGAAAACATTTACAACATATTTACTTCGTATAATATACCCTGAATCGCATACTTATGCTATGGATCAATCTAACGTATGCTTGTTGTTTAAACACATGTACATATTTTACTAGTTCTAAGAGAAAGAAAGCATGACAGATAAGGCTGCGTTTGGTTTTCCGTTGGGAATGCCGTTTTGGCTCCCAAAATCCATTCTCACGCAAGCCGAGACAAAATTCCTCTCACATAAAGTACCTCGGAATCTGTGTCCGTTTTCCCAACGGATTTCCAAACGAAGCCAATACATAATTACTAAGTGGCACGATGCACAAGTCCCCTTTGTTTAATAGAAAGGAGTTCTCAAATATAAAAATATCTAAATTTAAGCTCAAGAAACAAAAAGTGGAAACCCCATAGCATAAGCAATCATAACAACTCAAACTCAATCTGTATTGAAAGGAAATGAGGCGGAATGGTAGAGAAGTTTACAAGGGCTTCGTTTGGAAACCCGTTGAGAAAACGGACACAGATTCCTAGGTACTTTATGTGAGAGGAATTTTGTCTCGGCTTGCGTGAGAATGGGTTTTGGGGGTCAAAACGGGGTTCCTAACGGAAACCCAAACGAAGCCAAGTGCACTGAGTACATATCAGATATAAAATGCTACTAGTCCAGAAAATGCAGCAGGAATTTGCTGCATCTTCAGCGGATGACAAACATGAAAGGTTCCTTTGTCACTTCATTTTTGCTTCTGTGAACAGAACATGACGATTAACCCGAGGGTCAAATTTTCGAAACTCAAGCTTCTCTGTAAACGTTCTAGGTTTCCTCTTGACATAGAAGAATCCGGTCCCAGCAGCCGACACAAGCCGAACAAACATTTGAGCCTTCTTCTTCTTGTCACCCATTCTTTATTGGCTTATTCTGTCCAAAAACAAAACCAAAGACCTCTCTTCATGATCATCCAAGGTTTCATTTCTTTTGGTGTTATGCTACTTTGTTGGAGCATAAAGTTTCATCCAATTCTCAATATGGTACCCATATAAGTTAATAACTTGAGCTTTAGCAGCTTAAAAAAATTTTTATTTTGGTTTCTATCAGTAAATCCTTGTTAGCGTGTCCTCAAATTTTGTGGATGAAACCAACCCAATGCCAATTTATAACACTATTCAGAGAATAAAGCAGAGTACTAGTAGAATTAAGGCATGGATTCTTCTCAACTAGTGTTCAAAGTAGAATTGAGACTTGTATACTTCATATAATGGGCATGAATATACTTACAGCCTAGTGCATGCTTATGTGAGTGAAAGACTTGGATATAGCAGTTAGATCACACATAAAAAACAATTGTAGGGAGGGACACCCTTAATGCCTTGAGAGAGATTAGTTCCACACCCAAAGGAAACAAAGATACTTGAGGAATACTAGAAGACAATGCCAAGATAGAAAATGTGAATGAAAAGGATCTATTTAGAATTGAAAGTTTCAAATTATATGGACACCAGTACAATTTGCAGACATTCATGATTTACCTTCTAAAGGCCAAATTTAAAAACCCATTGAAATTAAGGATTCAGTTATCAGCATTGTGAGTAGTGAAACAGCTTCAGACTAAATTTTAATCCACACAAATCAAAGCCATGACATGTAATTTGAATAACGTCTTCAAAGAGAAAAACCCAGTTTCATACAAAGCCGATGCGCGTTATAAGATCCACAAGATATCAGGAAATACAAATTGGGATTTCTAAAAAATCATGGATTCAGATATCATAAAAAACAAAGATTCAAATATTGAACACCATGGATGACGACAGATAGAGTCTAGCATTCCCAAAGGGATTGAAGGTTTATATAATGAATGTTGGCACACCATAACAAACACATAGACTAAATTCAATTTGTAATAGCAACATGGTAAAAATTTTATTAATTCGAAGTTTTGAACGACCAGTCCATCATAAATATATTCATGTTCAGAAAGTGGCATACTTGAGTTCTGAGATAAATTTACCAATAAGGATAAAAAATATCATACCAACCTCAAAACATATACCTACGAAGACATCAATCAAGCCCAGCTATTCAAAGTAGGTGACAGTTCACAACATGATATATTTTTTCTGTATGCCAAACATAATCCAGATGCAACCAACCATGTCTAATGCTCTCACTAGCGTGCATAAAACAGCGAAGTTTTAATTTCTACTCGAGACTTAATTAATAATGATTCACAGCAAGAATCAAACTCAACACTAAGAATACTAATCTCAATCTTGCCGGATACGTTCCAGAAACCAATAAAGGAAGTAATTTTTCTAGATATTGGAGAATGAAGCTGTTGCCTACCTGATTCAGAATTTGCAGATTCAAACATTGAAAAAAAAATCCCCTGAAGCATAAACAAATTCATGGACAGAAAAAAGTGGAGGAAATGAAGGATCTAACCAACCATAGCAAGAACAGAACCTAAACCAGAGCAAGAACAAAACCTAGAGGCCGACGGTAACAACTGACGGGTAGACAGGAAGCTGGAAGGCGACGGTGATGACAATGGCTGGACCAGACGGCTGGAAGAAGACGACGACCGGATTTGGAGTGACCCTCGGGATGCCGGCAGGACGAATGTTTGTGGCAAGAGTGAGGAAGCAGGAAGCAGAGGCTGGAAGGAAGACGATTGGATAAAATGACTGTGAGGCATGTGCAAGTAAACCAAGGGCTAGAAACGGGGGGAAAAACAAAAGGAAACGGGTCCAGGCCGGAAAAGCCTCTCAGGTGATCTGAACCTGATGGATCAGGTTAAACCCTTACCTGCGTAGGTTTTTACAAATCAGATAACAAAACGGTCTTATTTGTTTTCACCCCTAAACACAACCTATGGATAAGTGCTACAAGTTGCATTTTAAATATAATTTATGATTTACCAAATAAACATATAAAAAGAGTTGTGTTTTCATGTAATGGTGTTTTTTCAATACTACAACAAACATGACATATATATATATATATGTGTGTATAAGTAACCTTAGCTTTTTTTTTTCGGCGTCAACATTAGCTTATGTAACATTATAATTGGCCGTTATTTTTAATTTTACATAAAGAATAAAACCAATTTTACTCTAAATATTAAATCGAGTGTATATAATAATCATATTGAAATACTATGAAATTTTTTTGGAAAAAATTAATTCTATTGATAAAAATTAAACTGAAAGTTATATTTTATAAAGTATAATTTACGAAGGTCTGTATAAGCGGGGTGTGAAATAGCGCCACATAAAGGGAGTATAATTTGGCAAATCCATTACACATCTTGAAAAGCTCCGGTAACGCGGGAAGAGAAACACTTGCATGTTTATAAAGAGTTACATTATTCATATTTTTTTAATAAAAATATTTTAATTATCTTTTTCTGTATATCTTATATGCCATAAATATTTTTTATTATTTTTCTCTATCAACAAGATACTGTGATAGATATTTTTTGAGCCCACAAAAAAAAGGTTTAAAACATTTTTATTAAAAACAACATTTGTTGAGTATTATTTCTTGTGGATGGGACCCGCATTAGGAAAGAAATAAAGCAAAATAATAAAACAATAAATACACAGTGCAGTTACGGGTGAATGGATTGATGAGAGGGTTTGCATCTTGGCAGCTAGCAATGAGCCGCGATTGAGTGTCTATCCGGTTCAGTGTTTGTAGAGTTCAAACACACATTTAATGGTATATTTTTTTAAAATGAGATAATTATTTCACATATTTATCTTGATTTATGTAAAATATTTCTCTACTGTGTTTTCAAACATGTCCCTAATCAAACATTGGGCTATTAGAGTTTCGTGCAGCCCATACATTCAATTTTTTTTTCAAAAAATAAAAGAATAAAATGTGTAATAATTGGTAGTAGTAATGGCCATAACTTGGGGGCAATCACAAAATGGGCAGTCATAAATGTTCATTCGAACGAAAACGTTTGATACATCGCCCCTGAATTGGAAGGAAGCTAGGTAGGTTTGAACTTTAAATGTTCTCTCCTTTCAAGAATGCCTATTTCCTTACTTCACCAACAATAATTAATATTTAAAACTTTCATCTCCTCCTTCGTCCATCTATCTCTTATTCAATCTTCTTTCTTTTACTTATTTTAAAAATTGTAAATTTATTTTTATAAAACTAATTCAGATACCCACTGATTTTTAAGAATATGTCTTTTTCTCATGGACGTATATTCTTGTTATTCACATATCAATTATCTATTATCGCTAAACTCCTCTTCATTTCATTACTTCTCTGCTCCGTTCTGTTCTTAAATAAATAAAAAAAACAAACTAGTTGCCTGATTTGAAAATATGGAAGTTGATGAGAATACATTGTAGCATAATACATTTATGTTTGGATAAACATTTAATTCATAAAGTATTTATTCTGTCAAAAAGGAATTTTTTCTCAAAATAAAGGAGTTAACAAATGATGGAATCTATAAACTAATAATTTTTTAGATTTAAAATACATTTTGAACCCAAAAAAGTTATTGGGTGTGTTTGAAAATCCAATGGAAAAAAGGAGTTTACGAATTTCAAGAAGAATTTACGGATTTCACGATGATTTTTATAAATTTCGAGATAATTTTATTTTAACTTACATGTACCGTTGGAACGAAGTTGTTTCCAAATATGCACGTTGACAAACACGTTATTATCTTCTATACGAATGACTCCGGTGGAAACATGCTCATACGCAAAAAGAAACGAGGATATGGTAAGCCACGTGGTGAAGAACAGAGGCATGTGTTCTTCTCTGTAAGGTTACCTAACGGTTTTTATGGCTTACGTAATGGAAAATGGGAATTGCCCTACGTGGGTGACTGCACCCTGACAAAATTTGACGCCAACTTCACACGCCAAGGAGGCAAGGAACTACCTGACTTCAAAGTACTGCAGTGCACAAACCCATTATTAAAAAATATTGCAATATTTGCTAGAGATATTAAGATGATTATCAGTTGGTCAAGATCTTGTATCAGTTGGTTGATGATGATCCTAAAGTTTATATATAGTGTCTTGTGATATAATTTAGTGTGTGTTTGGGAATTCCGTTAGAAGAAAGGAGTTTACAAATTTTTAGATGATTTTACGGATTTCAAGATAATTTTTACAGATTTTGAGATGATTTTATCTCGACTTGCGTACACCGTTTTTTGAACAAAGTTCCCAAACAAACACTTAGTGTGTAACATAAACTTCACCAAAAGAGGGAGGCTAATTAAAGTCCTCGTCTTTTCAGGAGTCCCCAGTCTATTGTAAACAATAATTTTTGACTTAACAAGTTCATTCTTATTTAATTAACAGTAATCACCAAAAAGATGAAGAAGTCTTGATAACATGCGAACAGTATGGAATCGAAGCTTATAATTGCATACTTTCGCCTATCATTATAAGATTTTCTTTCAGTGATTACATTTTGTTCCTTGATACCATCATCATGATCTTCCCTTAAACCAATCAATGTTACCATCAGAAGCAGAAGTGTTCAAGTATGCAGTAACTACAATGTCGCAGTAAAGCGAAGTGAATATTGCAAGTGAATTCCATATCTGATCTCTGCGGATCAACCTGCAAATGGTTGCTGATATATTAAATGACCTCGCAGAGCATTCTGCTACGTATGATTTATGAAATAGAAACTTTAAAAAAAGTAGAAACGATCGCTCTATATGCTGGTGAACCGGCTTTGGATCTATATGAATAGCAAGAATTGGAGTATAAACAGGGCATACATTTATGATCGGAATATTGAAGACACATAGGGTCCTGTGTCCGAACCAAAAGCTCAAATTTTTGCCCTCATTTTTTTAATAACTGGGTTGGTGCAGTAGGCGTGCACTTGAATAAATGTTATGTCCATAACTTCGAACAAACGAAAAATGGGCAGTAATAAATACTCCTTCGATCGATGAGCTACAAACAAAGAAGTGTACTGGCTCACATCCATTTTTGAATTTGCATGATATAGCAGCAGTTAAATATAAGGGTAGGTAGCTACGAACATTGTTCCCCAACTGTATACGTAAGTCAAGATAAAACCATCCCAAAATTCGTAAAAATCATTTCAAAATTCATAAAAACTATCTTAAAATCCGTAAAATCATCTAGAAATCAGTAAATTTCTTTCTTCCAATAAAACTCATTTATCCCAAAAGGAATTCTCAAGCACACACAACATATACATATATATATATCCAACAACTCATATTCATTAACTTCCTTCTTTATATATGTAATTTGGTTGCAAGCCAGTTATATATTGCAGTAGCTGGCACCCATCACATGTTGAGAGATCACTCAGACGCAATCTTAGCTGTAAGAGATCATCACAATATAGATCGAACAAGCAAAGGAATGAAACCCAAAAAAAAAAGATGCTTAGTGATATATTGCCACAATTGGAGATATATTTGGAGATATATAGGTTTCGATGATGGGTTTAAATTGATGGATCAAGTGGTCCAGATTTGTTCGAGTTCTTGAGCGAAAGCTTGTTGTCGGCCAACAACGATGGTGAGGTGGTCCTTGTTATCGATGACTTTAACTTTGGCACGAGGGATCCTTTTCTGAAGCTCGTAGCTACATTCCAGAGGGATGAGCTCGTCGTCTCTGCCGTGAAAGACGGTGACTTTACAGTTAAGGTTATCCCTCACGGCGGCCAAATACGCGTCCATCTTGCCGGCGGTGCCACATATGATGTTGTGAAGTGTGTGCCAGGCCGCGTTGTGAGTGTGGCAGAAGAAACCTTCCATCAAGAATGTCCTTAACCTGTAAAACACAAACAACGGCAGCCATCAATTCGTCAGAATGGATTTGATGAGCACAATTAAATGCCACTAATTAATGCCACCTATCACTTTGATCAACTGCTATAGGGTTCATGTTCTAGTTTAACAAAAAATTATGGATTCTCCTTGGAGGTAGAAGGGTCGCCACCCAAATGGGTTCTACCATGACCTAATTCGGATTCGTCTCGTTTGTAATTCCTGGTTAGTCCGAATAGTAGTTAGTTATGAAAAAAATAAGTGCCACCTATTGCGTTGCCCATACAAAATTTGCCACATTTTTTACTTGCATTGTCCACACACACCCATATAACTCTCTGGGTTTGTTTGGAACGTTTCCAAAAGTGAAACAATCATTTAAAAGTATTTTTCTGTAAAACGAAATAATTTTCTCAATATATTTACCTCGATTTGTATAAAAGTACTTCTCTACTGCGTTATCAAACGGGCCAGTATGATAAAGTGGCCCTCATGCTTATAATAATGGCTCTACCCTCTATTTAATTCCCTAGCTACACTATTTCCCTCTTATTATATGTATCCCCACATTTAATAATTATTCGTTCTTGCCATATCACATTCCATAATAGTATCAGTATGACACTCCTCGGTCCTGTTTATAAAGGATAATAAAGGTGTACAATTTTTCTTTTTTATTCTTTACTAAATTAATTTTATACTTTTAGTATATTGTATATTAAATAGGATAAAATTAAAAGATGGAATTCTACATGGTAATAATATCTGTTAACGAGAATGATTTCGATTACAATATCTATTGTACTTTCAGTGTATGGAATTCTACATGGTAATAATAATTTTTGTATATAAAGACACATAAGGATAATTTTTTTTGTATCAAAAAGGATAATAATTTTTTTTAAAACGGACTTTTTTCAAGGGGTGATGATTGGCAACCACTCAAAATTAATTCTAAAAGCACTTTTACGTAAATCGAAATAAAAATTCTCTTCAATATACTTGATTGTGTAAAACCACTTCAAAAAGTTGATATAAGGCTCGTTGGAAGTTCGGTAGAAAATATTTTTTACGGAGTTCGAGACAGAACTTTGAAGAATAATTTTTTAGGATTTTAAAGAAAAATCTATATTTTGAAAAAGTGATTTTGTTTAAGGAGTTATTACGGAGTTAGAGGCAAAAATAAGTAGGAAAAAGAAAGAAAGAGAAAACTTATTATAAGAAAGAATATGATTTAACAAGAAAATAGCTTTTTTAAAATTTTGGTTTCAGTTTTATTACAAATCCAAATTTTAAAAATTTGAGTATTTGAACAAAACTTATGTTTTAGGATAAAATCTGGGTTTTATCGCAAAACCTAAATTTGGAAAAAAGGATCAACCGGGCCTCTAATTTCTAAAGTAAGTTATTAAAATTTTAAGATAAAGCTAATATGATTTAGGACTCGTTTGGAACCTGGTTACCAAAACTTAGGTTTCAAAACCTAGGTTTGAAACCTAGGTTTTCTCTTTCATACTCTCTCTTTCCTACTTTTTTTTCTCTTTTCTCTTTCATACTTTTTCTCTCTATCTCTTTCTTAGAGCTTGTTTGGAAGCTATTTTGAAACCTAGGTTTCACAGAATCCGAGGTAAAAATTAGGTTTTGAAAAGTGATTTATGTTTGGGAAGTTATAGCTTTTACGGATTTCGAGGCAAAAAAATGGGTAGGAAAGAGAAAAGTAAGAAAGAGATAGAGAGAAAAAGTATGAAAGAGAAAAGAGAAAAAGTAGGAAAGAGAAAGTATGAAAGAGAAAAGAGAAAAAGTAAGAAAGAGAAAGTGTGAAAGAGAAAACCTAGGTTTCAAACCTAGGTTTTGGTAACCAGGTTCCAAACGAGCCCTTACTTTCCTCTTTCCTACCCACTTTTTTGCCTCGGAATCCGTAAAAGCTATAACTTCCCAAACATAAATCACTTTTCAAAACCTAGTTTTTACCTCGGATTCTGTGAAACCTAGGTTTCAAAATAGCTTCCAAACAAGCTCTTAAAATCTTGATGAATAAGGATTCACTTCATATCCACCTAAATTTGCAGCAGAATACAAAAAATCAAAATGAGTATTCTTCAGTTGTTTTTAAATTTCTGGTCATTGGATCAATCTGATGGGCTGGATAATTTCTGAAATATATTTGGCATGGTTAATTGAATGGTCAAAGTGTCCAACGTGTATAAAGTAAAAAGTAGAAACGTGGACAAGGGACAAGAAGAAAAAGAGCAGGAGGGGGAGGAGTGGACGAGGAAGGAGTTTATAGTAGCTGACCTGTTTCGGGTGATGAGTTTGGTGAGAAATTCCCAGAGACGGTGGTTCTTGCAGATGACGAAGCAAATCAAGCGCGTAATATGCTCGTACCAGCACGCCATGGACGCCCCAAATGTTATCGGCGGCCACACGCGCCGCGGCGCTACCCTGCTCATCACATACTGAGTCGCCTGCGCCGCCGCAGCCTTCGGCACCGGATAAAATGGCTGAAAACGTAAGTTAAACATCAGAAAATAATTCAAACAAACTAAAAGGAGAGAGAGGATAGAGAGATCATTTGTGTGTGCGTGTGTGTACCGGGGCTAGGAGGGTGAGGGACTTGACGGAGCGAGGGTATTTGACGGCGAGGGCGAGGGCAAGGATACACCCGAGAGAATGAGCCACAATGTGGAAGGATTGAAGCTTGTAAGGCTCTAACACCGACGACTCGATCATCTCTAAATGCTCTCTCACTGTGTACAGACACTCACTTGGCTTCGGACTTCTTCCAAACCCAAGCAAATCCACCGCAAACAACCGGTAACTCGACTTCACCTTGCCGGAGAAATTCGGAAACAATGTCTCCGTCCAGAACGCCGACGACGATATGAAACCATGTATAAACACCACATCTTCTCCTCCTCTTCTCGCTCCCCCTGATGATCATCACACACACACACACATCAATCAACCTCTCAAGTACTCTAATGAGTTCATAAAAACGTATCATATATATATATATATATATTTGAACCTGTGGTCATGGGTCCTTGGGTTCTGACGAAGAGTTTGCCTTTGGAGGAAGAAGGAGAGATCCAACCTGTGCAGAGATTGCAATCACAGTCGGACCATCTGTTGGAGCTGGAGGGGTGGTGGTGGTGGTGTTGTCTTCTTCCGAGCATCTCGATGATGGTGGAGTTGACGGTGAATGACGTCGTGTTGTTATTCTTGTGGGAGGAATCTATGTGGAGGCGT
>JANTPZ010095306.1:0-10734 GCA_025593235.1 Vachellia pachyceras | reverse complement strand
CATCATTTGGTATGGATTCCCATGGAAGCATATTTGGCAACCGGTTGGTTTGTCAAAGCTTCATTGGACCGCTCTTACCTGTTTATTCGGGTACTTCGAGCTCCGTTGCAGACAAATGCCTTCTATGTTGCTGGCTTTAGAGAATGTTTCCTGTTGCATTGTTATGTTTTTCATTGTTGTTTCTGTTATGGTGTTATCATGAACTGTCTACTTTGTTTTCTTTAACTTTGTTTGTTTGTATTGGTACTTATTAGCATTTGTATGTTCGGTTTGATTTCAATATGATACTTTCTTGTTTTGGCAAAAAAAAAAAATTAGAATTGTATTACTCAAAGTAAATGGAAAAATATAACAAAAGCAAAAATTATTAAAGAAAACAATAGTGTGGGTTTGGGAATTCGGAGCTTACGGATTCCGAGATGATTTTACAGATTTCGAAATGCTTTTTACGGATTTTAAAATTTTTTACGAATTTTAAGATGTCTTTTATCTTAACTTCCGTGTTCGTTATGAGAAAGGGATTTCCAAATATGCATATAATAGTTCACTATTTCTCAATTGAAAAACGACATTGTCCCTAGTTTAACTCAAAAATATATAAAAATTTCACTAGTTTGTTAATTTGTGGTTTGTGACTTTGTGGCAAGGAGCAAACAATCTAAAATAATTAAAGGTGGAGGCGAGGGGAAGGATTGGAAGGGGGAGACGTAGGGGATCATAAGCATAACTGGGGAAGGTGAGGAATAAAAGGAAAGGAAAGGATAGGATGGCAGAAGCTGGCAGCTGTCTCCAATTCAGTTTGACCAAAGAAAGTGAGTTTCAGTCACTGCTCAGCCACCCAAACCCCACAAACACACTCTCTCTCACTCATGCAAAATAACAGTAGCAGCAGCAATAATAATAAATGCAAAATACAATAATAAATAAATAAATAAAATTACAAGTAAATAAAGCAAAAAGTCACATAGAAGAATGTGAGTAGTGTGACCTGTCAAAGGGTCCACATCCAGCTCAATTTGGCTTGCAAGTTCAAATTACGTTGTACATAAGTTGAGATAAAACTTCTCTCATACACTTACTTCAATTTGCGTAAAACTACTCTTCTAACGGATTCCTAAACACGTACTGTAATGTTTTTTTTTTAATTAGGCTTTTTATGATCCACAAATAAGAAATACTCCTCTGTCATATTCATCTGGTAGAGATAATGTTTTATTTAATTATATTTATAAGTTATCTCATTAAATTTTTCATGCGAATGTTTAATTTTACCATTCATTTATTATGCGTTAACTTTGTTGAGATGCGATATAGTTGATATTAAATAGATATAAAGTTAGAAAATTGTTGAATTTTAAAAAAGTGTTAATGCAATTTAATATTTTTATTAATCTGTGTAAAATATGTTGAAAGTAATAATTAACAGAATCAGAGGAGTATTTGATTATGATAAACAATATAATATCACTCCCGAGTCTTTAATATAATCCCAAATACGAGAGAAGTAAAATAAACTACTTTAAATTATATATTCTGAAATATTTATATATATTATTAAATTATATATAAGTTAATAATTAATCAAATTAATTTTAAAATGATAAATATATCAGTTTATTTATTTTCATAGTGTCTTAAAAAAATTAATTTTTAACTTTATTGTAATAATTAATTTTAATGAAAAATAAAATTGGAAAGTCCCAGATATTTTTACAAATTTTAAAAGTTAACTGAGTATGAAGTTATTCACACTTTCCCCCTGTAATTAGGGTAAGATATATATATATATATATGTAATTATAGATGTATACTCATGTATATATTTCATAAAATAGCATGTAAAAATAAGTAATATGAAAATATTGAGTTTTAATTTTTAAATAAATATTTTAAAAATATCATAAACTCTGAAATGAAGGGAAAGGATGGTGCATTGTAGTTAACTTTGATTCGCCATGTTATTAGAAATTATCCTCATTCGCTACATTCAACCCCGTTAGTTTTTATTTTTTATTTTCTTTCATTGAACATTCATATTTAGGATTTCAAGTTTTTTTTCCCCTGTTTCAATAGAGATTTCAAGTTTTTGACAATACATTGCCAAAGATCACTGTAGGCCTGTGAAACGTAATAGACTTTGCAAAGCAACAGTGCATCACGCATCTTTGTAAAGCTTGCTTGCAAGGTACTGAGCCATTCGTTGTTGAGAAATGAAGAGTGTCTCTGAGAGCCATTAACTGAAGCTGCAAACATCCTAGCTTGATTGAAGGGATCATCTTCCATTCCTGCACAATGAAGTGTATGAGCATATGGATACATTTGATTGTATCACGCATCTTTGTAAAGCTTGCTTCCAAGGTACTGAGCCATTCGTTGAGAAATGAAGTGAAGAGTGTCTCTGAGAGCCATTAACTGAAGCTGCAAACATCCTAGCTTGATTGAAGGGATCATCTTCCATTCCTGCACAATGAAGTATATGAGCATATGGATAGATACATTTGCTTGCATCACGCATCTTTGTAAAGCTGAAGAACAGTGCTCAATATTGAGGGTGGAATGTTTGGAAATCTGACAAAGCTGTGATTGTAAATGCATCGTCTTGGACTCAGTATGGACTATGGAGTGTTGATTGACTTGTAACAGCCAATGCCCTAGTTTCTGTCAGATTGATCACTTGACAAGGATAGTATATATTTTGTTCTTGTCTGACAGATTTGATTTTCAACAAACCACCAAGACTCCAACATTTGAAAAGCTAGGTAAGCCGTTAAATTAAGAGAGTGATACACTGATGTTTTGATTCCATAAAATTGTGCTTGTTTGACAACTCCTTTCAAAGCTCTAAAATGCTTTTTATATTTGAAAGTTTGTTAGTTTGAAAATTTTAGCGTTTGACAACTCATTTTTTAAAAATATATTCGGAGTAAAAAGCTCATTCTTGACACAATGCATTCTGTCAAAATGCATTCTAAACCCAAGATTTTATTTAAATATAAATTATGTCAAACTGCATTTTGGACAAATATGATTTTCTAAATGCATTCTGGCTAACGATTATTCTCTCAACGATTTTCCAAACAGGTACAATAATCCATTGAATTAGAGAACGAGATATACATAGGGAAAACCATGCACAAAAGTAATATATATTCTTAATGGTTTTATTTGATAATGTTTTTTTAACAGTGTTTTTCTGAAAACGAAATAGTTTCCTTCATAGATTTACCCCGTCTTACTTAAAAACACTTTTTCACTGTATTCACAAGCGGGTCTATTTAGGGAACAGCTTAATTTTTCTTTTCTTTTCTTTTTGTTTTTTCCCCCGAAACCAGTTAGGATAAGCGTCTAAAATTGTACAAGACACTAACCAACCAATACCCAGAAAAAAGCCCGCCCCCTACGGCCTATGGTTCTAACTCTATAAAGCTTTCTTAAAAGTTTAGTAAAACAACCAAGGGGCGCTTAATAGAGTTGACAAGGGCTACTACTAGCATTCCTCAGGGTGAGGGTTCGAACCCTGGGGAGTGACAGCCGCGATAATTAACGCAACCTCAAAGAGGTTGTCCCATCGGTACCTCGCTACCACCGTAAGGTCTCCTCACGGGGGTTCGAATTAGTTTGGGGTGGGCAATGAACCCAGGATACCCCAGAAAACCGATGATTTATAAAAAAAGTTTAGTAAAACAACTTGAGTTTAAGAAAATGATCATCCTAGAAATTATTTTGAAAATTTAACCCTTTAATATAGAAAATTCCATGCAAAAATACCCTTTAACCCTTTAAAAAATATTAGTTTGAAAATTTATTATGTATGAATATAAAATTTCTCATTTTTAAACAAAATTAGGCTGAATCACCTTAAAATGTGATATCTCGATAGATCAATGTTTTAACGTAACTAAACTGCCACCATCAGTAACAGATAATTAAACCATGGATAAATTAACCATGACTTTTTTTGAGAAAATTAATCAGAGGTTCTAAATAACAGAATTAACCACAAAATGGTATCAAAGATTTACAAAATTATAATAAGGTCTCATGAGTAGCTGCTGAGGTTGTCATTAACAACCTTACTAACTTTCATTAACAATCTCAACAGCTACTCCTGGGACCTTATGGTAATTTTGTAAATCTTTGGGACCACAGTTAAAGGTCAAATCATATATTTCTTCAACCGTACCTTAACTCAATTTGAAAATATTAGTTTCAAAATTTAATCTTTTATAAATACAAAATTACTCAATTTAAACAAAAATTTCGACAAGGTTTTCCTTTCAAATTAAAGCCTCCCAAAATTACGATTTGACTAAATCAAAAGCGAATAAAAAATGAAACAAAAAATTAACCAAATACGCCAATGAACAATTTAGAAAAGATTTGGTAGAATTTCCCCATAACAATCCACAACATTAATTTTTTAGCAATCCAAAAGAACACATTAAAACGCCTATAGCAGAGTTGTCAAAACAATCCAAAGACCAAAATAAATCAAACAGAATTTTAAGAAAAATATTTCCTTGCAACATAACACTAAAGCAATGGATGGATTCATAGCATCATATAACAATTTAACAATCCCACTCAGGAAAAAGTATAGCTTAAAAAGTACACAAAATTATGTCCAGACTCAAAGTAAAGAATTGGTAGAGGAACAATTATAAAGAACATTGCCAATTAAATAAGCCCTAGAAATGATCCAAGATATAAATAATAAATTAATCAAAATTCAAAACCCATAACTTAGGTTGCGTTTCTGAATTGGGAAATGATACGATTTTAGCAATGAAGTTTGTCGCTAGGAGCATATGATAAATAAAGCTTTAAACAGTATAAAAGAGTCAGTCTTATAAAAATGATGTAATTTTAACAACACCGTTAAGTTAACAAAAAGTCTTTCCCCTTTATTATGTGGGATCCATTAATTTTGTTCTTTCTTTGGGTTTATAATGGATGTTTAAGCTTTAACAAAGTTGCTAAAATCACACTACTTTAAAAATTGTATCTATTTTTATACCTTTTAAAATTTAATTGTGTTAGATATTCCGTGAAAATTTTGTAGCTACAATTGCACCTTAACCTTAAAATATTATTATCATATAACATTTCACAAATGCATCTGCCTACATACGCGAAAGGTTTGAACATGTGAGTGGTTTTATTCTGGATAAAATTATTACTGAAACATGATAATAAGTATTATTTATATTGTGCTTGTTTGGAAAAGCTTATTTACTCCCCAAAAGCACGTTCAACAGTGTTTTTTTTTTGTAAAACGAGATAATCTCTTCTGCATATTTACCTCGGCTTGCGTAAAAGTACTTTTCTACTACGTTCCCAAATGGGCACATTGTATAATATATCAAATTTCATTTAATGAAATTTTCTTCCATTTTTATTAAGAATATCAACATAAGCTCCATTTTGCTTCATATGGTTCTTTTTGTAAGTAACATCTTTTTTTCATATAAGGTGGTCCTTTTTATAAGCAAGAAGTAGCGTTTGTCTAATAATTTGATGCTTTTTTTTTTGCCCCAATTAAATATATATCTCCATCATTTCTATTATATATTTTCCTACTCATCCGTTCCTCTCAATGAGTAAGAGTATACTTAAAAAATGCATAGCATCTTTAATATATTTATTACTTTTAATTAATTTTAATCTTTTTTTTTAAGGCAACAACCATCAAATTACATTAATTTAATTAATTTTAACCAAAAATTAATTAATTAAATGTAATTTGATGGTTGTTGCCTGTAAAAAAAAAAGACAATAGGGAGTATTACCTTTGGATTTCCCCCACGTTGCATTCATTGGAGTTCTAATTAGAATTTGTTGACCATAGTCTGAAATTAAATATAATAATTTAAAAAATTAGGGATTTAATAAGACCTATTAATTAATTGGTTTATTCTGGTTTACGTTTCCATCAAAACCTGAAATTCAGGTTTTGAATTTAGTGTATTGAAGTATTACACTAACATATGTGCTGCTATGTCCCATGAAGTTATTGTAGGCAATTATTCTCTCAGAAGTTCTGGTGCACCTACCCACACACACACACACACACACAATAATATGGATATTTTGAGAGGAGATATAATGTATTGATATCTAAAAATTATAAAAATATATTGTTTATTTTTTGAATTTTGTGCAAATAATAAATATAGAAGGCACAGATATATTCCAAATAATTTAAATTTAGATATAATTAGAGAAGCTTAGCTATGCACGGTGGCACGGTTATAATTTTCTTAAAACAAAAATGTAAACAATAATTTAATGCGGTAGACGAGAGGGAAGGCCCTGTTCGGAACCATGTTTGGAAAAGTTAAACTTATGTTCAACGGTTTTTTTCTGCAAAACGAGATAATTTTCTTCACACATTTAACTCGTAAATGATAAAAATATTATTTCTCCACCGTGTTCCTAAACCGGCTCAATATGTTGATTACAATATGACTTTACATAAAAATCTCATAAGATTTAAAATTTACCAAAGTACAAATTAATCTGTACATAAATTAATTTTTAATATAGGTAAAACGAAATAACTTATACTTTTCATATACTCTCTAATCAAATAATAAATAACTTGTTTAGACAAATCAGAAATAATTATTAATGGCAAATTATGTATATTTTTTTCGAAAAAAATGATAAATAAATATTAAAAATGTATGACGATATAAAATTTTGATGAGTATATACTCATCTCTAAAGCAATATCTGAAATATTAATATTTAATTTGAAAAGTTTATATTTCAGTTTTCTTACTTTTATATTTAATTCAATGATAATTATAAAAATAAAATAATAAAATTTTCAGAAACAAGTAAAGTAAAATTGGAAAAAAAAAATCTTCTGTTCACACACACACACATACACACACACAGAGGAAGTTCTTTTTTTAATTAGTTGAAACATGAAAACTGCAAGATCAAACTGCCAATATTCTTTCAAGCAATACAAAACATACCTTATGACTATAATTAAATCACACAGACACAAAGTTGGTTTATTGAGATCATCATAATGGGTGGTCACTTCACTTTTAAAGAAATCTAAATACAGAAATTTAACCTTTTCCATCAAAATTTGCCATGATCCTGCGTTCACACACACCCATTTCCAGGTAATAAGCAACTTCTTTTTGTTTGTAATTAATTATTTGTGATTTTTTAAAAACAAATTTGTCCATTTATCCTTTATATTTTTTAACTATTGGATTTTTTTTTCTGAAGATAGAATTTTAAGCATAGTTTTCTTGTTTTTCCTTTTTAATGATGCCAACTGAGTTTTGGAAGCTATACTAAATCCTACTTATCAGATTGGTTTAACTCTTTGACGGATTTCTCTTTGAATAGTGTTTGTTTCTGATCAACTGTCCTTATTATTCATCATAGTGTGGTCCATAAGATTCATTTAGTTGCCTTCTTTGAGGACAATTCTTTCTTTCTTTCTTTTCCTTTTTGATTTTAATAAAGCAATCTTTTGGATTGTTAACTCAAGTCTTTTTGGGGGATTGTGTACTCTTTTTCATAATAAATTTGGATAATTATGTGGGTTAATTATGTGTCTTTATTTATACGTCCACTAATTCTTTAATAACAAGTATGTTGTGTTGAAGATGAGAATTAACAAAAATTTAGTATATAATGGGTAATATATTAACATTTTTGTCGAAGTTATAAAATTTCATGTTTCCTGACAAGAAAATTTTACGAAGTTATAAAAGAAAATAATATAATTATGTAATATAATCCCTACACAAACAATTAATTGCTCGTATATTTAAGATGTCATATCAATGATCTATTTAATGATTTCTCACTTGTGACCAAATTTGGAATTGACAAGGTGGTTGTTTGTTTAAGCACTCAAGATTTCTCTACACATATTCTATATATGTTTTTGTGAATGATATGTTTATTGTCACTTCATTACTTAAAATTTCATTGAATATCATTTTAATCAATCAAACATCCCACATGTGCGATAACATGACATGGTCATGACCTAATACTATTGTATAAAAATTGAGGGATCATGAGGTTTGAAAGTTGCGTTTACCAGTTTTTTTTCATACATTTGAAGACATAATTAATCCGATTGATAAATATGCTTAGAGATGTGGACCAAATATCTTATCTGGTTCGTCAAATTTTGAGTTAGATGTTTAAGAAATTTTGTATTTAAACAATCAATTTTTAGAGTAAATATAATTGGTGACAATTGCCCTATGAAGACTCACTTTCGCTACGGTTCCGGTGGGTTCCCTTAACCAAGCCACTGCCTATGAGTCGCCGGCTCATTCTTTTATCCTTTAAGTTTGTCCCAATTTAGGCTTCAATAAGTTTCAAATAATAACTTTTGGCCAAGGGAGTAAAATGGTTAGATTTTTATTAAATTATAGGGATTAATGTTTTAAATGGATGAAACTTGAGGAACTATTACTTAGGTTTGAAATTTGGGACACTAAAACTAAATTTAAAGCAAATTTGTGGAACTAAATATTGTATCAACCCATTTTTATCAATAGAAAAATTTTCTTTTTCCTTTTTTACTTGTTTTTAAAGACATGACATACAGTATTTAGTATACCTTTTGAATTGGATCAGTTCCATTATTTGGGGAACACCAATATCAGTTACGAGTGTTGTTTAGGGTATCCTACCCTTAGTGACTCATCTTAGTTTTTTTTTTATTTAAAAGCAAAATAGAATGACACCGTTGCAGAAAATCCTTCTTATATCAGTTGAAGAATCGGTGTAAAAAGTGTTTTCTGTGCTGGTTAATTGAATATCCTGTGCAGAAAGTAAAAAATCTCTGATCTTATGAAAATATCACCCATAACACTTTCTACACCGTCTCTCACACGATTGGTATAGTTATATATATATATATATATAAAATGCTATTTTTGCACTGGTGTGAAGGTTAAAACTACAGTAAAATTTAATTAAATTTTAACACACTAAATGTCGATAGTCTACACCATATATGCACATGTGTGGCATACCTCTAAAATATGCACTTGACCATGATTCCAATAAAAAAACAGCAAACACAAGATAGATCATATGGGTTTTTTTTTTTTTTTCAATTTTTAGCATAAAGCTAGCTCACAAGTTTTGTTTTATTCATCAGCCTAATCAATCATATCAATACCTTCTTCTCCCATATACACGTGTATAATTATATATATGTGTAATGAAACTACCTTATAAAGAGATCATAATTTCTTATAATTGATACTTCATCATCTTCATCACTTTTCTGAGATCATTTTCATTACCCTCACTGTATTATTTCTCTTTCTTTTCTTTTCCATGAAAATTCATAAGGCCCTAATTAACGTCAAGGTGGTGCCATCATCAGAGAGGAATAAAGTAATTGCAGGGTCATTAAGAAATTGCTTTATCTCATTGTGGCCTTGGAAGCAGCTTGTTGGTGATCATCATTACTACAAGAAGATGAGAGGGAAGCCATTCTCAGGCAAGGCCATTCTCTTCTTGACCCTCGTCTGTTTCCTCGCCGGAACCCTATTCACCACCCAGATTTGGACTCGTCCGGCCTCCACGGTCCAGACCATCTTGCCTGTGGCAACTCAAATAGGCTGCGATCATAAGCGGGTAATTAAGTTCTACTTGCTTCTGAAAAACACAGTTTTTGTTGTTATATTCTCAACAGAAAACTTCTTATTGATTGTATCATATCATGACACATTTATAAACTTCTGTCATATTTAGACTGCAAGAACTTTTAAAAATACAATAACCTACTTTAATAATGCATGTGAGAAGCTCACAACTTCAATTTGAGTAAATTGTTAGCCAACTTAACACAAATTCTATATGATACATTCTGTGGCTATAATACCAGCTAATCTTTTATCCCCCTCCCAATTTATTCCTTAGAAATTGTCTGAAGGAAAACCTGGAGATGTCATGGAGGAAGTCTCGAAGACGCATAAAGCTATACAGTAAGATATATATAATTTCCTTGTTTCAAGATGTAGTACTTTTTTAATTTCCGAAATATAAATAGTAGTGATCCGATTTATTAAGAGTCATTAATTATTTTCGGGTACAAAAATAGGTCACTGGAGAAGGCAGTTTCAACACTGGAAATGGAATTAGCAGCAGCACGTAGAAGAAGCCAAGATAACAACAACAACAATAATAATAGACAGAAAGTATTTGTGGTTATTGGAATTAATACAGCATTCAGCAGCAAGCACCGTCGAAAATCATTACGACAAACATGGATGCCTACAGGTAAATTTACTATTAATACTAATCGATCATAAATATTTATTGTTAAAAGTAATTGTTAACTCAATCAGTACTTGTTATTGTGTATTTAAGTTAATGTCATTTTTATTATGCATATCTCAAATGACTGATATTATATTGATACATATAAATAGGTAATGAGTTGAAGGAGCTTGAGAAAAAGAAGGGAATAGCGATGAGGTTCATGATAGGACACAGTGCAACACCAGGAGGGATTTTGGACAAAGCCATAGATGAAGAAGCAGCTCAATACAAAGACTTCCTCAGGCTTGATCATGTTGAGGGCTACCATGAGCTCTCTTCTAAGACTCGTCTTTATTTCTCCACCGTCGTCTCCTTGTGGGACGCCGAGTTCTACATGAAGGTCGACGACGACATTCACCTGAATCTAGGTACATATACAAAGATTTTGATTAAGATCTCTTAAGC